>VXBR01000879.1:191449-346313 GCA_013400215.1 Cisticola juncidis
GCAGGTCACCTCGCGGCCCCCGCCGCCAGACGAGCGCCTTTCCACTCCAGCAGCGCCCCTGAATGCGCTAATTAGCCCCCCGAGCCCGGTGCTGGGAAAGGCCACACCGCTCATATGACCGCCACGAGGGGCCTCGGGGAGCGTCTCCGTGCCCCGGGCCGCCCCGCAGGCTCCGCAGGCTGGGGCATGGCGCTGCGAGGCCGGGCTGGGTGCGGGTGCCAGCCCCGCGCACCCCTGCGTGCGGGCACCCCTGGAGCGGTGCCCAGAGAAGGTGCCGGCCCTGGAGGTGGAGGGGACTGCCCAGGTGATGTTCTGAAAGGCTGTGCGGAGAAATGAACAAGAGGCCCAGAACTCTTGTCTAAGGGCAGCAGTACATCACAATTAATTAAGCGCTCTTTCCAAAACAAAGGCTTTCTCTGGATTTCAACGTTTGCACAATAGTGGACAGAAATAGCAGTGAAGTGTCATCTCAAAGGCCCCCTCCTGATCTGTTGCTTCTTTGCCTTCCTTGCCCACACATTCAGCACATCTTCAGCATTGTCTCCTCTTCAGACACCTTCTTGCTACAAATTCACTTTTTTGTTTTTACCACACCACATGTGCATTATTAGCATGCCACATGTGTTTTGCTTTCTACAGACTTCCCAAGGCTCCACTGTGAGGCATCCATGGCGGTGATACCCCACATGTCCCATTTGGGGATATGCAGCACAGGAAAGCTCTTGGCTATGGGAGATGTAGTACAGCAGCCACACTTTAGGAAGTCGCTACTGACAAAGGGAAGAGTCCACCCTAGCTCTGCCCTCTTTCTCCTGGCCTTGAACAACATCCAACTCAAGCCTCAACTAAGGCCACTTTATCACACGTACACAAGCAATTTCTGCAAAAAGAGGGATGAAGGCCATCAGTTATATGAGACCTTAGTGACAGTGATCAGGGAATTGGCAGGGGAGAGGGAGGTCACACACATGAAGACCAAAGGAGGTGGCTTTGTCATGAATTCTTCCCCATCCCTGTCCCGCTTGACTCCCCACGCAAGCCCAAAGTTGGTGGCCAGCAGCTTTGTCCTCCCATGGTCTCCATGATGAACCAGATGGGACAGAGAGCATCTCAGTGCACACCTGCACTTCTGCATGATACTTTTTCTTTCTCTGCACATTTGGGATCTGCACCCTGGCAGACCCCAAGATCTCTCACATCCTTGTGTGCAGTGGTCTTAGCCAACGCATACCAATTAAACCAGTCTGACATACAGCCTTTTGTCTTGATGGCAACACAGAACAAGCCAAATCCCCTGATTTAGCTGGGTGTGCTATCAAAGTTCAAGGACTAATAGGCTCCAAGACCCGCCCTCACAGTGCTCACAGCCCTCACAGCAGTGTGGTGCCCCACCCTGGATCTTTGAGCACCCCAAAAACCTGGCAGTAATCAAAGCCTTTCAAAGGCTCTGACATGCTGGTAAGGAAAAAGCAGTATATTATGGAGGAGTAAGCAGCAGTCAGTAAACCAAGGCCGTGGATTAACCAACTCATCTTTGATTTCCCTCCTTTCCCTCTCCTCCCCTCCCCTCCTCTATCCAGCTTCCAAAGGTAAGGGCTTCCAACTGGGGCTGCTTTCTCACCTGCACCATCCTACATACACCCCCTAATCCCCAGAGTCCTGCATTGCACCCCAGGACCCTGAGAACAACTGCAAAGAGCCAGGAGGCCTCATACAGAAACCCAACAACCCTAGCGAGAATGTAATTGCCTCCAAAACTAGCAGTGCTGGCAGGAGAAGCTGCCTTCAGCACAGCCTTTCCACAATCACACGCGTCACCCAGGTGCACAGCATCTTTTGCAAAGGCCCAAGGGACTCAACAGCTCTGTAAGGCCCTAAGCGAAGGGAAATTGCTATCAGAGACTCCTGTCGACTGCATAGCCCACCAAGGAGGCTGCTGGCTTCTACAGGCCATCCCCCATCTGTTGGAATAGCAGGAAGTTTAACATTAGCAATAAAAAATAAAAAATGCTGGAGTCCAACTGGTGACTGAAGTCTGGTGCCAGGCTCTGCTGCAGAGACATCACAGCTGCTTACATTGCCTGCTCGGAAAGAGGTGCTCATTAAACATTTGCCTTAGGTTTGTTTTCCCTGTTTGCTAAAGGCAAACATTCACAACAAAGATCTGTGACGGAGGGCTGCAAAACAAAAGTTTGATTTAATAAAAACAAATATTACCAGCCATCTGACTTTAGGCTCTTCTTCCTTTGGCTTCTGCTCTTAGCCTTTAGGAGTTATTTGGAAAAGCTTAAGGCCACAGGAACTAGAAGTGATTTTTATTTTCTAATTCAGAACTCTAGAATTTCAACTAAGAGATCAGGCTTTAGAGAAGACCTCAAGTAACCAATACACTCTTCAGAGCTGGCAAAAGAGGGTTCATATCATAGAGTTACCTCATGATGCAGAAAGAACTTTTCTAAGGTGGGTATTTTTGGTGGAGTTCCTACCTTTTTTCCCAGCTATGGAGATGCTTTCAATAGCTGCAAATAACTTCTATGCATGAGCCATGCCATGCATGGCAGATCAAAGCTAAAGAGTTGGTCAAGAAACTGGACAGAATGCTCATCAATGCCAGGCTGCTCAGAGGAAAGCTCTCATCAGCAGAATCCTGACAGCAGAGCTGTGAACAGAATTCAGAAGTACCAACATCCCAATGTTAGCAACACATGAGGTCTCTAGCAGGCATGGGAAGCTCACAGCCAGCAAGCCAGGTGTCACCCACCACTTTGCATTATATGACCCAACAGCATGTGAGCTAACATGGATGCTAGTACCATTCAGCTGCAACTCAAGTAGTTTGAAAAGTTCATTTAGCAGGTTCCACAGGTTCACTATGCCCTGAAGCATAGTGAGCTCTGGCTGGTTGTAAGCCCAGCTACTGCCATACTAAGGGCTGAGCCTTCACATGTCCCACTGAAACCATCTCAGGAAGCCACTGGCACCACTGCTGTGTTTGCACCCCACACCAGAGCAGTGCTGTGCAGTTTCCACAGAGCATGACATCCCCTACCTGCAGCTCTCCTGGTGGTGCCTCTGCACCTCGGGGCCCATCTGTCTCTGTGCCCACCCTTCTCAGCATGGCCAGCACCAAGCCAGTCTCGCCCAGCTCTCTGGCAACCTGGGGGGAAGCTGGTCTCCTTGTGGAGCCACACTGTGAGGCACTGACATGAATCGATCCGTAAGCCGCCCCTGATGTTCTCTACTTCTGATTGCTACATTTTTTGTGACAAATTGATAAACTGCATCTCCACTCAGTTAAAGATTTGATCTCGCTCTCTTAATCCGCTATCAATAAGATATTAATCGTGCACCCGACCCGTTCTGTTCCCCGTCTGCCTGCAAATCCAATAATCATTTCAGAATTCACAGCCGAGTGGGGCACTCCCTTCAAACAATTAATTATAGGGGAGTCTCATTTATTTTCCCTGTAACTCTCTTCCCCCCTACCCCTCCCCTGCCTGCCTGTCTGTTTCCTTCTTCCCCCCTCCTTCCTTTCCTTGCTGAAATTCATGCTCAGCAGAGACAGGAGGTGGGAGTGCCATTCAGACTGGGAGCTGGAGAGGTCCTGCTGAAGTCCCTTCCATTTGCTGCTCCACACAACAGATTAAACCACACTTTGCCCAGCCCCCATATTTCTCTGAAGGTAGAGGCCAAATTCACTCCAAAGCTAAAAACCTGAATAATGCCCACTGATGCATAGTCCCTCTAACACCTCTAGCACTTACTCTGTTGGTGGCTTGGGATTTCCACCTCTGGCCAGCCAGGACAGGGTTTATTCATGCACAGAGCCATGTGTTTCAGGGCAGCTCAGGTAAGGGACAGTTGGATGAGAAGTCTCTGTGTGGCCATGAGGATGGATGAACTGATGACAACTGCGCTTTATCCAGTTGACACTCCATTGACATTTTCTGATAGCCTGCACTGGTATCTGAGCGCTTCTTGATTTGGACTTTTGAGATTTTGTTTCTGTCCCTGGTCCAGAGGAGAACCAAGCTTCCTGGCCACCTGAGCTCTCAAGCAAGGTCTCACTGCACTATTCCTTCCCTGCCCAGCCTCTTCTGGTGCTACATTTCAACAGCTAGCCCGTTTCAGATGATGCTGTTAGGGAAATTAGTCTATGCAATAATTTCTAGCCATAGCATTCATATGAAGGCCAGATACACAAATTAAAGTAGCTTATGTACCAAATTTGCTACCACAAGTGCTAGAGACCAAGAACATAACCCATGGGAAGGTAAAAGGTTGCAAAGAACCACGGAACGTGCAAGTCTTTCAGTTGTTACAAATACCAAGGAAAAAGTGTAAGTTAAAGTGTCCCTCACTGTTAGAGGACTCACTCCTGAGTTGCATCTTTTACTTCATCCTCTTTGTCATTCTCCCCTATGGCACTATGACCAGAGATGGGAAGGGCTGGGAGATAGGAGCTGTCACCAGCAATAGCTGCTCTAAGCATTGGCAGGAAGGCCAGAGGAAAGAGCGTCTCTGCTCCTGTGTGGGGACAGGAGCAGGGCTCTGACAAGCTCTTTAAGCTCCCCAGGCTCCAGAAAATGCTGTGCAAAGTGTTTTAGCAACAAAAGTCTTGAGAAGAACAAACACTCTAATCCCTTAATGAGCCGGCTGATCCCCCATCTTGGCTCTGGCTACTCTAAAGAGCCACACGCTGCCCTCCTCCCTGGCCCCCCGGCCCCCTTTGGAGCAACCCGCTGTGGCCGCCTCAGAACCGATTCAAGGTGCTCTTCGGGATCCAATCCAATTACCCTGCGTCCTGCTGAGCGGCCCCACAGACAGACTGGCTCTTTCAGGGCAGAGTCTTATGGCCTGTTAATCCTTCCCTCATTAAAAGACCTTGTTCCTCCCTCCTCAGAGATGGAAAAAAAACCAAAAACACCACAAAAAACCCCTCAGCCCCACACTGGGAAAAGTTTACGCAAGAGAGCCCCAAAGCAGAGCATGAAAGCCTGGAAGCTGCGGCCTCTGCCTGCTCCCAGGGGTCACCTCTACGCAAGGCAGGAGTATCGCTGCCTCCTCCTGCCCTCAGACCTGGCTCACCCATGAAGAGGACAGGCAGGCAGCCATCCTCACACTGTTCTTGCACTTTGGCTTTATTGGCTTCTCTTTAATGGGCCTGTCATTAAGGCAGGAGGAAGCTGGGTGGGAGGGTTCCCATAAAACCAAGGCCTCAGCTAATGAACGTGGCACCTGAGGGGAGAGGACGCAGGGGCCGCGGTTGTTGGTCACACAGGGCTGAGCTGGCTGTCACGGCTTCGCAAGGACAAGGTTCCCTCCTCAATGGGAGAGGAAATGTCAGAGCAGCCCCCTCTGCCATCCACTCCTCTTCTATCACACATGCAGGAGGGACCAAAATCTCTGTCCCAGAGGGTGGCCAATCCCACACCTGGGAGTTCTCCTCAACACTTAGCTGGAGGGATGAGTCAGAGGTCAATCAGCTGCAACCACCTCCCAACGTTTAATGCTGCTGGGATTTTGCACCTCTCCTGCTTCCTTCTGTCGGAAGCTGCAGTCACAAACCCCAGCACTTTCCCTCCAGCTGCACATGCTATCTGACCAGCTCAGGTTCAAATCCACCAGTTGTACTGTAGATACTGCTACTGGTACCAGTACCCATTAGCCCATCAATAGAGTATAATGAAGAGTAGGATCACTCCTCTTCTGAGGGAAGATCCATCTATGTATAAGCCAGGCACTCCTGGCAGAGGGTGTCTTCAACTTAACCTATTACACATGGAAAAAAGGAAATTTGGTCATGCTGAAAAAATACTTCATAGTCATGTTTTCCAAAATAAATTATAGTTCCTATTGTTACTGTCTGGTAAGCTGAATTTACATCCACACCAGCACACCATAGTGCAAAATTTCAGTCCCAGATCCCAGGAGTGTTAAAAACATTGCTAAAAATGGAGAAAAACCTATTAAATTTGGGTGGAAGATAATAACAAAACCAGAGTTAGATAGTATGATAGGATAACAACAAGGACTTCTCTCTAAAGATAAGGAAATAAAAATGAAGCTGAATGAAATTAAGGGAGAAACTCCCTGACAATAAAACTCACTAGGAATTTTCACTATATAAAGCCCTAAGAAAATAGCACTAAGGAAAAGGGCTACAGGGATGCCGGAAGAGCCTGAGCAGATATTGCAGTACAACACAGAGCTTGGGGGGGTTGGTCACAGTTTTATTCTTGGTCCTGATACCAGTTTGTAGTACAACCTCACCACATTAAATTCGGCACATGTTCAGATAATGCTCCCATCCCTTCAACTGCCAACATACAGAAGTCACTTGCCAAATTTAGCACAGCCAGACAGGCTTTCAGTTAGAGGTAACCTAAGCATCGTGATTCTGGGCTCAGGAGAATGCAAATTCCACAAAGTCCTCTCAAAAATGAGGCAGGCTCACAATTCCTGTGAAAGCTGCCATGGAGGTGGTCAGCTTCCCTCCAGAGCTGCAAGAGTTCCTGGCAGTCATTAAATGTATGAAAAGGAGTCACAAGAATGAAGCAACTAAGTTTTGTGGGGTGAATGGTTCATCCCAGCTTGGGCTAACACAGGATCTGGTGAGTCAGGCTCTGCTCTGGCTATGCACTCTAAGGAACAACATATCTGTGATGGTCTGACGCAGTGGGGCTCAGATTACAGGTGACTGAGAAGGATTTCAGTGATAACAAAAGGCATGATTAGGTCTTCCTAAAATTTTGCTGTTGCAGGAAATTACAGCATGCACTTACTAAGCATTTTTTCACAGTAGGTATCTGATTTTTTTTTCTTATAAGACAGTAGAGGGAACTGAACATATTAAGGTGAAAGGGACATTTTTTTGTGAGGTTTTGGTTTGAGTTCATTTTTGGGAGAAAGGATGAAAAAAACATTCAAATTTCTGACAACTTTTTTCCCTGCTCAGAAAAAAAAATTCCTTACCAGTCTGTCACAGGCCCCAGGGAGGTGAACTGCATGATCTAATTGGGCATTATCTCAGTCTTCTCAAATTTCTCTCTTGTCACACAGTCTGCTTTTTGACCTATGCCAAGAGAAACAACGTTGGCATGCATCCTTTTTGGCTTTGACAGAGCCTTTTTCTGCTCAGCTCTCTTCCCCAAATTCTTTCTAGTTATGCCATCTCATCTATTCACTTTGCACTTGCACATTTTTCACCATAATTACAACACACAAGATTAGAAATCAGACTCACCTTTTCCCACCTAGGGCTGTTTTCTTCTTGTTCTTTGTATTCCCTTCAGTAGGACCAATGAAACCCACTTGTTCATTTCACTTTTTTTGTTAATGGTCAGGTTCATTTTTTATTCTTTCTTATTGAACCCAGCCATCTGCAGAAAACTACTTTACTCAAGAACTTGGTCTCTGCGCACCGGTTGACTGCCATCAGGTGATAATTCCTCCCCATCTGTTGTTTGAAATTATTTTCTAAATCATTTCTGTGAATGATTCCAACTATCTTGGTCAGCTTTGACTGGATGGAGTGGTTACACACTCCATTTCTTTCCCCATGAGTCTTCAGTTCCTTTTAAAGTCAGGTCTTGGGTGGCAATTCTGGAGTTTTTAGAACAAAACAATTTTCCATTAGATCCTGCTAAATTTTGCTTAAAAGTGCTTTGTTCCACAAATACTCTGGCTAGTAAACCTGTCTACTACAACACAATCAGAAAACACAAACCTAAGAGAGAAATTCCAAGGAAATTTAAGTTTTTTGTTGGATAGTGCACTAACTGAAAATGCATTCTGTGTCAAGATTTACTTCATTGTAGGCTGAGTTCAGCAATGCTGCTGCAAACACAGACCTGGTCCTTTGACATACCTCAGAATGCTGAGAGCTTTGGACTCAATCCAGCAAAATATTTAAGCACACGAGCAGCTTAAGAAATTAAGTGCATGGTTAAATATCTAGCTAGATCAGGGCCAAAACATTTGGCATCTCATAGGATTGCTCCATAAAAATGTTCTTCATTTTAAAAAAGCTCATGTTTCATCAAAAATATATTAGGAATTACCAACTTCCTTTTTAGATGCAATTTAACATGGTTATCTAACATAATATCATGCCTTTAACCCTTTTCTCTGGAGACAGTTATTTAGAGGAAGGGTTCTTCTTATGTCATTCAGCTACAACACAAAGCTAATTTCTTGCCAAGGTGTTGTCTGGGAATCTCCCCTGCAGTTGTGACCAGTCTCAGCACATTCCAGCAAAAAAGGAAAGGTGGTCTGAAGGACACAAATATGCAAAGACTCGTAATTTAGAAGAAGTATATTCCAGAACGGGGTTCGCAGCAGGACGTCAAGGGACTGGCCCACATGCGGAGGTCAGATACAAGTGTATGAGCCAGACTCGCTCTCTCTTTATCAAGCAATTACTTGCACAGTGTTTAGCACAGACTGTGAGATAGAGATCAGAGCCCTCTGTGCTACCTACCAGCATGAACACAGAGTTACTGTCCCATAGACCTTCTGTCCAAATAATCACGGCAGAAACTGGGAGGGGAAACTGCGCTTTGCCAGCAGACAGGCAAAAAGCTTTCCTGTCTCTCTTTCCAGAAGCAGTTACAGGGGCTTGTATTGGAGAAGACTACAAGACGTCAGCAAGATCTCTTCCTTCAAACTTAAAATACCACCTCACAAGTTTAATGGAGCTGATACATGATACACCATGTTTTCCTCTGCCCACTACCACCTTTGCCAGTCTATCCCTGTACCTAAGCACTGGGGACACTGGGAGCCCGTGGGGGCAGAGAGTTGCATCAGTATCTCCCAGAAGTGATAGGTCAAGAGGAAGTCAAGTCAAGCTAGATGGCACTTTACTGATCCTCCCTCTTAAGGCCATAAATAGCTCTATCTTCTGTGACCCTCGGCCTCCCACAGCCCTTCCCCACCTCTGCCCCCTCCCCAGCACAGCCTGCTCCTTGCCCTCTGCAGATCATTGTCTCCCTGTTAATTGCTCTGTCTAGGAGGAACAGGTCAGCAGCTTCAGGTGAGAGCCAGAGACAGCTGTTAATAAGTAAATGATAAAAAAAAAAAAGTTACAGAATGAACTTATTTCTTTCCAGGACTTGCCTTGCAGTTTGGCAACCACAACTGTCCTGTTGCAAAAGGGCTCTTTTTATCTCTCCTTGACCCAAAACTCTGATGGTAACATTAAGCACAAACATGTGATCCGCAGCTCCAAAAAGAGTGTATGTTTGTGTGTATGCACGAGTCTTGCCAGTTTAAAGGCTGCCCTGATGGCCCCACTATATCTCCTGTCTGTGTTACTAAACAAAACAAAGCAGGAAACAATGTGCCCTCAGATCATTCCTACTGTTTAACTACAGGCTCCCTGGCTGGGGGATGGCCCTGTCTCTCAGACAGTGCATGGCGACAGCCTGTGACACCAACTAGCCCCACTAGACAGCACAGACAAAATCTCCAGCACCATCCAACATGCCTTGCATCCCTGGACACTGTTACTTGCCACACCTCGGGGCCCCATCATGCTCTAATGCTCCTGAGATGCAGTGTGGCACTTTTCTGTGATGCCCTCTCTCAGCATGAGCCATTCAGTGCCACACAGGAGCCATGGTGCTGCAGAACCAGCAGTCCCAGCTATTGCTGCTGTCTTTAAGTGCTACAAAACACAGAGAACTCATAGGAAACCTCTCAAAACCAAGTACAACATGAAAGATGAAGCATTTAGAGTGCACACAAGCCACCAGGTGCATCCCAGAGGAGACACTGCAGGAAGAAACTTCTGATGTTAGGAGACCTGAGAACAGACTTGTTCTCAGCCCTAGAATCAACCATCAACCAGAGGGCCTAAATTTCCCCTAGAAGCAGTACCCTGCACTTGTGCTATCTGGCTTATTGGACAAGCTGTCCTCCTGCCTCTGTCCATGGCACAGTCATTCCTGTTGCTGCCCCTTCCCAGGAGGAGGTGCTGTAAGGTGGTGGCCACACTCCTCCACTCCCCACCTTTGTAAGCCTAACCCTGTGGGGTCTCATATTCCTTTGAAACCTGAGTTGTGTTGATGGATATATTTGCTGGGTGCCTCCCATCTCTCCTGGGCTCAGGCTGCCCTGTCTGGAGGTTCTGTGAGGGAGAGGGGTCTGGAGTTTAAGAGCGTTATTGTTACCGGAGGAAGGAATTTTTGGTCCTATAAATCAGAGGCAGGCAGGAGTAGGGCCAGCATACTTGGGCTGTGTGAACAAACTTCATTTCCTGGGAGACTGGCCTTCAATCACCCTCTGTCATACTCCACTGATCAGAGGTGGACATGAGAGGAGTTCATTAAGGTGGAAGAAAAATAATATAATAGGTCCTCCCCATGCATGCACTATTCCCGACCTCTGGGGGTGGCAAGACATCCCTTCCTTGTGCTAAGATCCAAAACACATACACACACAGAGCCACTCACCCTGAATATGCTGGTATTCCTGTGCCTAAGCAAATTTTCTTCTAAAAATGGACACCTCGAACACAGACTGAGAGGTTTTTTTTCTGGCTACTTTTCAGATGAACTCAGTTCCACTGTCTGTTGACTCGCTTTGTAATTCTTGGCTGCACTCTGTCGGAGAAGAATCAGGTCCAGCACTTGAGGCAAAAGGAATCGACAATTTTCTGAGCAAAACAGAACACTCAAAGCTTTCCTTGTTGATTTAGTTTCCTGGCTTTCTGAATGGATCTTTTTTTTTCCTTAGGAGATTATCTCTTCTGTTTCTCTTTACCATTCTCCAGCACTACTGATTTTGATTGGAATTAGGAAAAGAAGCAAGAATGTTAAGTAGGCAAAAATTAGAAAAATAAATACATTTAATGAAAAGAGAAAATATTTTGAGTTAAGGATATGGAAAAACTTCCAAGAGGAAAACTGTTTACAAAAAGGTTTATGTTTTCAAGAGCAAATTGTGAGCCAACCTGCCGTATGTAAACACAGAAAGGAGCTCTAGTAAGGCCAAGAGACTGAGCTGTTGCTAACATGGACTGGTGCAGTGGTGATACCACATGGAATAAAAGCCTTTCAGACTTCTGAGCTTGGCTGGGTTTGTGCCATCCATTTATATGCTTGTCACAGAAAGCATAACTGAGAGAAAGACATAATTTATTGTTTTGACCACTTTGAAAACACTTTTCTTATGTTTATAAGATACAAATACAGACCAGAGCTTGGACCACAGGACTCAGGTAACTGACACAAGATAAAAAAATTTTATTTGAAGGTGCTGCCCTAGTACAGCTTCAGGCTAGTGGACAGCTGGTGCTCTCACCTCCTGTATGACAGAGGCACACATTGGTTTAGGGAGCTTCCTGCATGCCTAGTTATACTGCTGGACTCAACTCTGGAGAAATTTGTGGTTCTGTCCAGGCAGACAAGGGAGCTCAGTCACTGCCATCCTTGGTTCCAGTGTCTTCCCTCTCTGTCTGTGATGTCTAGAAGGACCAAATCCCACAGAAAATGATGAGAGGTTGGTGTGAACTGGCCCTGGTAACAGAGGACTCTGGAACATAAACAGTGCACTGTGGAGCAGGAGCCTCTGCTCATGACCATGACTTCACATGGCAGTGCCTCACATTCCTCACCATAGCACAGTTCTGCTGTTGGCATTTGTGCACATCCCAGAAGAGGTGGCCAACAGCAGCAGGAGCACTCCTCCAGTCTCTGCTGGTTAGGGGAAGTCCAGATACCTGCATCTTGGTGAGCTTACAGGGGCTGAGGAATACACTGATTCAGTGCACCCACTGTGAAGATCACAGCAATAAAATTCTTCTTCCTTATGATCTCTTATGGTCTCCGAGGAAGGTAGCAAGGTACATCCACAAACAGGTGAGCAATCCTGAACAGTAGCAGGCTGCTCCTGGTTTGAGAAGTAGTTCTTACATTGGTGGGTATAAAATGAGTCATTCCTGGTTACTATCCAGAGGCTGAAGCTGGATGGTGAAGCAAATCAGGTAGTATTTAATCATCCCAGAAAATGTTGGAGGATATTCTCAGAAGAATTCTTGTAGGGACAATTGCTGCATAGAAAACATAGAACTGTCTGGTACAAACATCTCCTCTAGAGAGAGAGATCAGACATTTCAGTGGCATTTGATGAATAGTCACTGAAGGATTTTGCAGGCCTCCCAGATGAAAGAGGTTGTTGGAAAACAAGACTATGAGGTAGCTTTTCCACCCTGGTTGTTCATCACCAGAAAGGCTGTTTGTAAACCTCCCTTTTTATTTTCTGCACAAAATCTTTCTGAATGGGCTTTTTACACTAATATCTAAAAGGAAAGTTGTACAGTTGTTAATGGATATATGCTTCTGTTGGCTTTGAAGCTGCTCAGCATATCTGCATTAAAGAAAAGCTCACTGCATTTGTTGAGAAGTGTCAGAGAACCAGATATATTAACTCTAAGCTCTGCTGGACTGAAAAGAAAAGGGGATAGAACAACTGAGCTAAAAATCTAAGGCCATCACTGTAGCAGAGAGGATACAACAATGTGCAATATTGATAATGCACTGGTTGGGGTCAAAGGACTGTGGCTGGAGATATGCAAGAGTACTGTCAGAACAAAGTGTATGACAGAGGTGTACCCTATACCCAAACACAGCTATATGCCCCAGCCCACTCCCACTACATCAGAGCTCTCTTTGGGTCATTAGTGCTTGTTTTAATTTATTTCGCCAATTTTATTGCTGGAAACACACAGTGATTTACAACCTTTCCTGAGTGCACAGATTAATAAGTCTTCTTCTCACTTCCCCTAGAGACAATTAGCACATAGCCATGATGGGAAATGACTGTGAGAAACACACAGGCAATATGCTGTGAGAACTAGACATTAGGCTGAATTCTGCTTACACACAAGGTCACTTGAAAGCCACTACTCGTGCTTTCCTCACCTGAAGAGAAAAGCCACCCCCATCACTGAGCAGAACACACAACAAAATGGACTGAACCACCTCTGGGACACATCTGATCACAGGGTGCAGTTTGAATGCAGAATCCTCTGGAAAGCTGGCCAGGAGGAGGCGGAGACCCCAGCCTCCTGCATGTTTTGCCACTGATTTTGTGTGTGCCCTTGAAGCCTCTTCTGCCTGCCTTTTTGGAGTTGACCCCGCTTTAGGTGGAGGTAAGTCCAGACACCTGCAAGGGTCTCTTCCAGTCTGAGCTGTTTTGTGACTGTGACACTGCTCTTAACACAACAGGCCCCCAAGTTGTAACTCAGCCTGGGAAGGAGTTACAGCAAATGCCCTTAAGGCTACAGACTTGACTTCCAGCTTCGGAAGGCTTTACTATGAGATGAAACATAAGCAACAGATTGAAAAAAACCCAAAAAAAACAACAACAACAACAACAACAAAAAAAAAAAAAAAAAAAAAAAAACAAAAAAAAAAAAAAAAAAAAAAAAAAAAAAAAAAAAAAAAACAAAAAAAACAAAAACAAAAAAAAAAAAAAAAAAACAAATACAAAAACCAGAAAACAATGAAAGAAACAAAATAATGTGTAATCTTTCTCTTTTCTCTCAAGTTTGTCTGTTGGTTTCTTTCCCAAGCCATCACTTTCTTACTTCCAGGCTGCTCTCTCCCTGCAGGCATTCTTGCACATTTGGATTTTAAAACAAGACCAAAGAATCCAAACTCATTCTTTCAAAATCGAAGGGGAAAAGAATGACAAAAATATGCTGACAATTTTCTCACAGTTTTTTTTTAGCTTAACAAAACTTCTTTCCTCCAGGTCTGGTAAGTCAACAATATTTTTATTCTTCAAAACAGAAAAAGATCCAGATTCTGAAAGTGAATATTCAAGAAAATTCTATCAAAAATTTTAGCCAACTTGCAGTCCTTTTTATCTCCACAGGTAATTTTTAAGTAATCCTTTCCACATACGTTCTGATGAAGATGAATATGGTAAACCCCACTTTACAAGCAGAAGAACTGAGTCAGATACAGATAAAACCAAATATGGTGCTTCTGCCTCCCTGGGGAATCTTCTTTCTTACAGCAGAGTCCCATAATTAGCTACACAGTGTACTCTGATCAACTTGTGTAGCTGGGGCTGTAAAGGTGCTGTTAATAACCCAACACTTCCACTGCTCTGCTGACCCACACTTGTCACCTCGCTAAAGGGAGTCCCCCAGGAAGCTGACAGAGCTTTCAAGTGTCCTGAGGCACCATGAAGTGGTGCAGAGCTGTGAACACAGGAGTTACCAGAGGTGACAGAGGAGTGTGTCCATCACTCTCCCTCAGCAAAGCCCTTATCTGTATCTGCCTACTCTCATGCTTTCTTCCTGAGCAGCTCAGTCTTGGTTGTCTCCTGAAACCCATCTCTGAGCATCTCAGACTAAACCAGGAAGGTTTAGTCTGAGTTTTTCTACCAACTCCTTGGAGTTTGCTAGTCTCATCTGTCTCCTTTTCTTTTCCTAGGCCCTGGTGAACATGGCCATTGCCCACCAGCACTGTGTGCTCGCTGCCTCCCCAGCAAGTGCAGCTCACATGTCTTGTGGGGCATATTCTCACAGCAATTGTATGGCCTCTTGAATAGCACTGCTGTGATTTTGCTCCCCCATTCAAGTTCCAGTGACAGCATTGTCCTGCAGATTATCCATGGCTTCCATGGAGCTCATTGCCATGAACTCATATGGAGATCTGTAAGGACAGTTTCTAGTGTTTGAAACATTACCAAGAGTCCAATTTCTCTTTGCTCAGGCAGAGCCTATCTCTCCTGGGAGTGTCTCATCTCATCTCCTTGCTCGGGTTGCCCAGAGTTGCTCCCACCCTTGGTCTCCACAGATCCCCTTTTCCTTCCCCAGAGCAGCAGTGAGGCTGAGGCAGCAGCAGGACTGCAGTGTCTTTCTGCAGAAGATGATGGGTCAGAGAGGCCAAGGGGAGCGACTTTTAGGGTGTAACAGTGCTGACTGTTGCCTTTCCCTCCTCCCTGAACCCAGCCCCGCTGATAGGCATTAGTGGGTGGGAGGCTGGCTCACTCCAGAGAGCCTTTGACATAAAGGGAGTTTTCACCCCACCTCTTCATCAATCAAAACTTAAACTTATTTGTGCTTATATGCTACTTCTTAAGTAGAGAAAATAAAAACTGGGTTTAGGAGAGTGCAAATATTTAACAATAAAAAAACCACATTAATTTACCCTTTTTCATTTCTACAGAAGGATCCTTAATGGAGTCACATGACTCTTATTCTAAGTGATAAACCACAGGTCATAAAGCACCACTTTATCACTCTGCACAAGCAGTATAAATAACAGCTATTACCCAACCTCACTCCATCTGATAAGCTCGGAGATTTTCTAATATACATTTCTGATTTTTTTAAATAATATTCATGATCATTTCCTCTTGAGCGTTATGAGTCTCTGGCTATGTGGCCCTTGAAACCAGGGCCTGCAAGCCCTTGTACCATCTCCCTGATTTATGGCCATGTTGGTCGGGACTGACGCCCTAATGAAATCTGTGACACTGCATTAATGGGGCTGTTTGTTACCACCAGAGTTCAGCAGCTGGCTGTAGTCTCAGCGCCGTGCTCAGGATGGTACACGCAGAGTCTATAAAACCCACCCGGTGGGCAGCAGACCCACCCCGCTGCACACACCGTGGCACCGGCGCGCAGGGGCTGCTGGCCGGGCGGGTGAAGCCTCGAGGTGCAGGTAGAGGGTCACGGCCCTGCACCTCCCGCTGCACCGCACGAGCACACGGAGCGCGTGTGCAGCCCGGGTGTTCCCCGGGCCCACGGCTCTCAAGCGTGTAATTAACGCCCAGCCCCCGGTGCGGAGCCGTCCAGTTGCACCGGCCACAGCGACGGCGCGCCAGCAGATCAGCCGCTAACAAGGGCGTGTGGGGTTATCCATACACATCCCTGGTGCCTGCAGCAGCCCCGCAGCCCCAGCGCGACGTGTGGGCACAGAAACGCTGCCCACACCTCCCCACCATCCTGCCCAGGCTGCCTTCCTGCTGGCTGCAGAGCAAAGCCACGGGCCAGCATGGAACACAGGCCTGCGATGTGTGTGTCCTTCCACAATGTTTTCCAGTGTGATCTACTTCCATCGACTGAGACATCTAAGTCAAATAGCCACCCAGTTCTCATCAACTCTGATGGCAGTTTGGAGGATGATTCATGTCCTCAGCTCAGAAAAACTGAGCCAGCATGTATGCAACAAAGATCTTGTATATCCACTGCACAATAAAACATACCTGCAAGACAGTTATTTTAATACCAATATGCCCTATATAGAGATACATTATCATGAACTCAATCTTGGACCTACCACAGCAAGCAGAGAGAACTCCGGCTTTCTGTAAGCACAGAGTGTTGGTACCTCTCCTTGGGCTAAGTAATCACCCTGAAGTTTTTACCTCAGGTACATGCTTGAGTATCTAGATCTAATACAGATTGACTGAAGCAGTTCCTTTTTGTTGCAATCAGCTACCATCAGCATGTGCTTTCTCTTGAGTTTTATTTCCTTCTGTTCATCTTTGTTTCATTTTTCCTTTTTTAAAACAGCGTAGGGAACAAATGCGAAGATTTATGTTCATGCAATGCAGACTCCTATGCAACAGGAAATAAAAATTCCAAAAGTGAATATTTAGCTTTAATTCTGCCCGGGGTAAAACTATGTCAGCTGCTGTGACCATATATTACCTATCAAATAATCCAACACAACACACACTTTCCTCCACCTTAGGTACATACAAGGAAGAGTCGTAGCTTCTGTGTGCTTTATTTTACAATTTTAAATGCAGAACTATTCATTGAACTGAAAGCATTCTTCAGGAACATTTTGATGTGAAAAGTGGTATTGTTGTGCCTTTAAAATGCAATGCCTCTTTTCAGGATTGCTTTTGTGGTATTTTAATAGTCAAAATGGCTTAACAAGAAATCTGGGGTTTGACCAATTCACATCTTCTGGAATTATTATGTAATTATAAATAATAAAGCATTGAGCTTAAAAATGACAATTTAAAATCAGTAATATTGATATGGCTGAGTTTCATTTATCCTGGAAAGGAAACAGCTTTGACAAGATCATATTTTTTAATAAAATGAGTGTGATATTTTTCTATCAGGTCTCTTTAATTTCAGTATCGTAAAAATGTGGTATATCTTTATTGATAGACTTTAGCTGGTGCATTGTCTTCTCTACAGCATATATATGTTAATGATTTTCTCAGCACTGACATACAATATGTTTAACCGGATGATTTTTCCTTTCACTCAGAGTTACTTCTCTGAGCAGTAATTTAGTGGGCAGTTCTCAAATGACAACTCTGAGAAATACACACACCATGTCTTGTTAAAACTGTATTTTAATGATGTCTTGCTTGACCATGTTTCTTTTTTGTAGAATTGTAAATAATTCCTACTCTTCTTGTGATCTGTAGCTAGAGAGATACAAGACTGAAGGAGACCAGCTATGCAATCAAGTTCAGTGCATTTGCAATCACTTTGCAGCAGGTGTATAGTCCAAAAGAAACCACAATTCCCTCCCTATGCCACAAACCTCAGAATAACTCAAACTTGCATGTGCTAAAAAGACACACACACAAACACAAACAGAAAAAAAAGAACAAAACCAAAAACAAAAAACCCACCCCAAAACAACAACAACAACAAAACCCCAAAACCAAAACCCAAAGCCCTTGAAAAAAGTAATACATCACAGGGAAACAGCAGAAGATACCTGGAGCCAGAGCATCACCCACTGCTGGGAGCCGCATGGGCAAGGGAGTGTGGTACGTGAACAGGCACAGCTGATCTCAGCACATTGCAAATGTAACTCTAGTCAGGCAGTAGATGTGCTCTCTTTAATGATATTACTGAACAGATTACATAAATGAGTGAGAATTTATGTACAGAATTTGCATGTGTTTGCAACTGATCTGAGACTTATAAATACATTTCTGTATTTACACGCACAAGTAAATTAATATTGATTTCCAACCAGCAAGCACCATCAAAATGGGATTCAAGTGCATGTTTTCAGGTGCAAAGTATTTAGCTGGAGAGCAAAGCAAGCAAGTTTGCAATGAGAACAGTGAAAATGTGCATGCAGTTCTGGAAAGAATGACTTGCACTGTTGGTGTTGCAGCAGTACTGGAGGTTGGAGGCACCCTGGGGATCTCCTGGGCTATCCTACTGCAGTCCTACTGCAAAAGAGCTTCTCCCCAGCATGTGCTAGTGAGACAAATGCCTCAGTTTAGCAACATGGGTCTAATTCCCAAGTGGGTGCTTATTATCTGCCCAGAGAGCTTTATTGGGTGCTCAGCTCAGCTCTCCAGGCAGGCCATTAAAGGTTTACAAGCCATTGACATGAGCTAGCTCAGGGACATTGTGGCTATTGCATGTACCCAGTCTGCTCCTGCACTGCTTCATTTTCTAACCCCTGCATAGCTGCCATCTGCACACCCTCAGCACCCCTGCTCCCCATCTTCTCACTCCCCAAGATGTAACATATCCATGCATTCTCCAAAGAGGATTCTCTCCCTGACTACCCACATCCCAGAGCCTCTATCCACTCCTTCCCTCATCTCTCCTACACAGCCTCCTATTTTTCCTAAACCCGGGCCACTACCC
Organism: Cisticola juncidis; assembly: GCA_013400215.1. NCBI lineage: Eukaryota > Metazoa > Chordata > Aves > Passeriformes > Cisticolidae > Cisticola > Cisticola juncidis. Next base: position 210,060 of record VXBR01000879.1, read on the forward strand.
TGGGCAGATATGCTGGGTCCCAAGGCACCATTCCTCACTGTCCTCCTGCTGAGCACCCAGTCCAAAGTGAGAATTTTGGGGCAGGGCTGTAGAAGGCGGGGAGAAGAGTAGCTGTTGGGGCTGTGGGAGTCAAGTCTAAACCCTTCTCTTCACCAGAGAAGGCTATTACTTCACTGAGGGTTGGGGTTTTAGCCAAGCTATGACAATCACATATCTCTGGATTTCTTTTATTTTTTTCTTTCTCCTTCCTCTGAAACTCCTCCTGGTGTTTGGTGCATTTTTCTTAAGTATGCTTTGTTGTTTTGGGGTTATTTTGTTGCTATTGTTGCTTGCAGCCACCAGAGAGTTCCCTTCCTCTGGTTAATGGCTCATTAACTAGCTCTCTCCATGCAGGAGTAGGGCCTGGGAAGTGCTGAATTCTGGAAAATCTTCACCAGCAAGGAACCATTTGCCAGCAACAAAATCCTCTTTTCAGAAGGGGCCATGTGTCATGGGGCAGCAAGGGGAGATAGTCCATGGATGGGAAGGATAAGGACAGAGCCTACAGGAGTGTGGGACACAGGCATTGTTGCTGTTTCTTGAAAAAAAGGCACTGGCTCTTGGGAAAAGGGGGGAGAGGAGACAGGAGCTGGATTGTTAGAGGATTCAATGAGCTGTGCCCAATGTATTCGAAAGGTGCTTAAGACAGCCAAAGCTCCTCACCAAACATACACTGCTGTGAGCAGCACAGCAGTGCCCACGGGCTGCAGAGAGGCAGCCCAGCTCCCCCACCCTCGCACAGCACACCTGAGGAATGGGCACCATCCCCTCTGCCCCACACCACCACGGCATGGCCAAGGCGTCAGAGCTTCCACCCATGCTCACCTGGATTTCTGACTACTCCAGGAGAGGTGCCCATCTCAAACCCTTCACCTCCCTTCCAGGTAGAAAATGACTTGCTTTAGGTTGTCCCAATCAAGCAACGCCATGGCAGGACCAGAGAGGAGGTACAGGATTTTCCATAGATATAAAAAAGAGAATTCACAGCAAGTCTTGGTATTGACAGGACTAGTGAAACCTGTTTTCTGATAGCTTTGTGTCTTGATTCCTTTGTCCTCCCTCCATCAGCACTACAATAAAAGACAAATTCTCCTCCAGTTCGTCCCATTGCCCCCGAGGGACCCTCAGCTTGGATGCTGTCACTGACTCCAAGCCGTGTGCTGTTTGGTCACTGGGCATGGAGGGGTGGCTGGCCAGCAGAGAAGATGGAGTAGTCCTGGTGCTGGCACCAATGTGAACCTCCTTCTTTACCCCATCATTAATTTAAACACATTTTGTAGGCATAGAATAGTTTAGTGGTCTCTGTCCATGTGTCAAGTATGGCTGACATTGACAGGTAGGTTAAGCATTATGGAGAGGATGGGGACAAATGACAGACAGTGCAATTGCCTCTGCTGGGTTACCTGAGCTTAAACTTAAAATAGGTGATAGTTTCATTTCATCAGTGTCAGAAAGTACCCTCACTTGCAACTGCAGGACAAAGCACAGCTCAGGCTCATGAACATAAGCAGTCAGTTCGTCACACTTTAATCAGGTAGCTCCCATCAGCAAAACTGCAGAAACCACTTTTCTTAGGGGTCTTGTGGCTCTGCAAAGATGAATTTTCTTTACCCACAAGGGCTGGCACCTCTGGGCCTTCTGAAATACCCTGGGGCAATCAAAATTTAACCTACTCCTGTAGCTGCTGAGCTCGCCAAGCGGGTCCACAGGCACAGCAGAGATGTGTAGATCTTGATGTCACCTGCAGTGACTGTGGCACTGCTTATGACCTAGCCCTGTGGCCACAGTCCCAACAAGGCAAGGCTCCTTATTACAGGGCATTTTTGGGCTCTGTGGTGCCAGCTCACTTACAAATTATCATACCTGATAAAAGCAACAGTTTCTCACTGTGCACATTTCATACAACTCCAAGTTCATCACAAATGAAGTAGTGATGATTATTGTCATTTTAAAGGCAAGGAAGCTGAGGTATTGCATGATGCATGACCCAGGGTCTCCCAAAAGACTGGTGGCAGGGACCAATGAGTCACCCAAGTTCCCTAAATTTCAGTGCAGTGTGTAGGGACTGGATTATCACGTGGACAGTATTCACTCTGTGGTGCCCACACTGGTCTTGGGGGAAGCTTTGTAAGACCAGCTTTACACCCAGGGTGGTCTACAACTTGAGGGTGGCAGGGCAAAAAGGAGACATTCCCTGACAAGCTTTTGCCTCAGAGAAAGATTTGAAAAAAGTTCAGCTCAAGGTCCTAGTGAAAAGGACGCCTGCAGGGCCACCCGCACCGCTCTCTAGTTGCTCCCAAGCAGTGAATTCATCTGGCTGAAGTTCTGGGGAAAGTGAAAAAAAAGTACATATGAGAAGACAGAAGCTAGCCCCATCGACCACTCACACTGTTTGACATTAAAAAGTGCTGACAGCAGAGAGGGAGGAAAGGAATGGACGAAGGGACACTTTCATCTCATGACAGTCTCCTGCCAGCCCCAGCCACTGTGTCTCCCTCTCGCCCCCCCTTCTGGCCCCTTGCTTTCTTAGCCATTTTATTAAACAGGGTCACAGTCTGCATTACAGTCCCTCCCACGGCCCTGGCAAAATGAAAACACTTGCCCGTCCCCATGACCCCCACCCTCCCAGATCTCCGTCTCCTTCACTGTTTCCCCCCACTCCAGAACTGAGATCTCCACCCCACTGCAACCCTGGCGTTTCACAGCCAAACATCAAGGCTGAGGGCTCTGGGGAGGAGCAAGGTCTCCCCCATTTTTTTTTCCTCTTACATTAATTATCTCATTTAGTTGAAAGAAAAGTCCAAAAATTAAGCTTTCCCTTGGCAATTTATGAGGGTAGAGGAGTAATTTATGGCTTGATACAACTTTATTTTGTTCCTTCTTTACACGCACACACACACACACATACACACAGATAAAGACACACATACATACACTTAAGGAGACACTAAGCTGAATTTATCACATTAAGTACCTGCCTGCTAAAAGGGCAGGACTGGACATAATTTACTAGGCAGGATAGGGAGGGGTTCATGTGAGGGGGGAACATTTAGATGAGTTAATGTTTGAAAGTTGGTCTTTGAAGGCAGGAGGCTTCTCTAGACAGAAAAAGAAAACCTAACTAATTAAAACTGATGTATCAGTTTCAGAAGAAGAATGTGCTGGGAATGAAACTGTGCATTGGTAAAAACAACAGTCAACCAGGTTAGCCATGACAGTGTAGATACCCCCAGGGAGAAGGCCCTGATTTCAGCATCAGACCAACAGGGTCTGAGATCTAACTCACCAGGGCAGTAGCCAAAGCCCCCTGCCAAAGTGACTGGTCTGATGCGGGACACAACTTGGAAGATGCAGAAGCAAATGTGGGTCATCTGTAGGGTTTGAATCATGGCCATGGCATGCCAGCAATGTGACCCACTGTGCTCTGCTTGGAGGAGGAGGGAGGGGACCTTGGGCCCGTTGTCTCAGTAGCAATCAAGCACTGTAGATGGCCAAAGGAGAGGACTTGCCTGGCCCAGAATGCTGACCAACAGCGCAGGCAACAAAAAGGAAAGAGGGCACAGAGGGGTAAGTGCCTGGTCCAAGGCCAGTGCAGAGCCACCCTTGTGGCCAGCCTTCACACCTCCCCAGTCAGCCCTTCACCCTCGCTGTGTCTCACTCAGTGAGATCAAGAGGGAACATCCTGGCTTCATCTCTGCATTTTCCAGTATACCCTCCTGAAAAGTCCTCCTCCCACTTAGGGATACCTGTGGGGGCTCTCCTAGCACCTTCCCCAGTTCTCCAGATCTCTGTAACTGACGCCTAGGGGGGAGGTCCCTCCAGACACTTACCCAGGAAATGTGAAGTCTGAGTAACTAAGTATGCTGAGATGAGAAACATGTGCAGAGCATTTCAACTGATGTTCAATTTTCTTTTGTGCACATGAACTTCCCAAACTTCACAACACATTTCTATCTTCCATATAGGAATCTGAACCGTAGAAGATATCCAGTGACTTGGACTTGAATCATAATTTCAGCCAAGTGCCAGGTGAGCCCCCTGCAGCCAGACATTTCTACTCCAGGGACCTGTACCTGGTGTGGTTGGGCAGAGACATTAACCCCTCTTCCACTGCCTTTGTAGAGGATGGCACACATCATTTCTTCTAAGTCATAGAATTCTATTGCTCTCACGAGCCTCAAATCCTTTAAATTATTAGGAAGAGAGGTAACTGTGGGTGTGGAGGAAGGAGGCAAAAAAAAAAAAGAGAGAGAGAGAGAGAGAATCATAAAAATTATTTTAGAAATGTCCCTTACCCAAATGCAGATTCTTTCCAAAATGTGCCTGAATGAAAACTGGTCAAGCAGCGAGTGCCCTTTTAAAGTGCTGGGTCTGTGCATCAGGGCCACCATACAATAAACAGCCCCTGCTTGTCAGTCCACACAGCAAATTTCTGGAGCCCACTGAAAAAAGCCCCAGTAGGTGATTTGTATGTAAACACAGAACACCCACTCCCTTCGGCAGGGAAGGTGTTCTTTGTCTTACAGCTTTCCCTGTAGACATCAGCTTGTTTACAAATCTCACAGCAACCCACAGCCGTGGCATTAAACAGGTGAAGAGAATAACGCTTTTTTCTTATTGATCTAGGGTCGGTTTCATTTGTAAGCAAAAGGGCAGCTGTCAATAGACTGCATGATCTAAGGCACCAATCCAGAGAAATCTTAAGCACGTGAGCGCCAGGGAGCAAGGATGGGATTCAGGGTTGTTGAATTGGGGCCAGCAGCCTAAACCAGGCTTTATTTCATGTTGCATCATAATTCCATTGTGAGAATGAGAGGGAAGCATTAATAAATGGGAGGATGGAAGGGGAAGAAGAAGAAAACATGTCTATTTCTTGTCCAATAATGTTAGCAGTATATTAATAAAACTGAAACAAGACTAATCTTCACTCCTCTGTGCCTCTCTGGGAGCCATGTCTATGTTGTCTGTTTTGTTTAGACTGTGCACTCTTCATGACAGAGATTATCTGTACTTTGTGTCTTGTAAAGCACTGGGCACTTTTATATAATAGTAATAATCTATAAAATGCACAAATAAAAATATCAGAGCAAACAAATTATATTGCAGAATTGTTTCTGCCTAAAAGGAGCAGCAAAATTGCAGTTAAAAATATCCATGTCTACCTTGATAATAAAATGTATGTATGTGTGTGATTGTGCATGCACCTGCACATATGTAGGTGCATGCAGTAGAGAAAAAGAGTCAAGAAAGGAATAAGTTCATCAAATCTGTAAGTATGTGGCACCTCAGCATCATGCAAGCTACCCTGGGCACAATCAAAGCCTTCCGACACTCCAAGGGACTCAGGGGAAGTGTGCAGGATATTAAGAGTGACAAGCCATCAGGACTGCACTATCAGACCAGTGGGGAAGGAAAACTGAAGCAGGGTGTCAGTCTGAATTGTCATTATCCTTGTTCAGGAAACAGCATCGGGCAAAGCAAAGTAGTGGCAGGAAGAAAGGAGGTTGGGACATCTGGGGACTAATCCCCCATCCCCCAGGAATTCTGCACCCGTTCAGGGCCTGGGACTCACTGACTTGGCATCACTCCTGGTCCTGCCTTTGTCATCTTGAGAAGGGGGTGTCTGCTCCCAGGGTGCTGGGGGTGGAAGAGCAAGGGGGCAGATGCATCCCTGTGCCCAGGGAAGTGTGTTGGGCAGTGGGAGGAACTCCAGGGTGCAGTGGGAGTGTGCAGCACTGGGCAACACCAGGGATGGAGGGGAGGAAGGGAGGGTGGGGAGGGGATGGCCTATAATCCCCTTGGTAAATCCATGCCTGAACTATAAAAGGATAATCCATGTGCAACCCTGGCCCCACTTATAGGATTTAGCTCTTAGTGTAGAATACTAATATTTGGCTGTTTGTTTACCCCTGTGAACTAATTTGGCAGATTCTTATGATTCTCACAGGGAGAATTTATTTCGATTTTGATATTACTCAAAGCCTTGGGTCCTGGAGTCATAGGATTATATGCAAAGCTCTGAGCAGACTTTTTTAATCCTTTTTCTTAAGAAATAACTATTTGTTGTGGATGCAGCAAAAAGCTTGAAAGCTGGCCTGCTGTTCCACAACACAATGGCATCAGAAAAGAAGCCACTTGCTAATTCCTTTTTTTTTAAAACATGGTGATTTTTAAGCCAGTTTTGCAACTGTGAAAGGTGAAAGGAGATCAAGACCACGATTTTTGAAGAGTCGGCATAGTCAAGCCAGGCTCTGCCTGTAGATTCACACTGGCTTGGTGAGCTTCAGTGTCTGCTCTCCTGCTCCTAACTCAGTGACACTGCCTTGGGAGAGCAGTATCACAGGCAGAAATTAGATCCTTCAGCTAAAAATAATGTGCAAAGTTTGGGGAAGAAGTAGGCACAGGAAAAAAAAGAGTATATGATAAGATCAGGAATTCAGTCTTCAATTAAAAAGTAACTTTCTAACCCTGGACAATGCAGAGAATGGCTTGAAAATGTGATGTGTGCATCCCCTAAACACAGAATGCCAGTACAAGAATCCCAACTATGTTATTTTTATAATCTTGCTGGTTTGAGGGCTTGCTCTGTGATTTTTGAACAGTTAAAGTTGTTAGTACTAGGGGAGAAGTGTCCTTTCTTTAAATGCAAAAACCAGCTTTCGTGGTAAAGTGTAAAGAAATGGAAGGAAAACAACAGTTTTCTCTAAATATATTTGTTCCTCTCCCACTCACTGTCCTGAAAGAAATTAAAAGATGGAAATGTAATCACAGCTAGGAGCAAGACAAAGTTGGATATGTGCTGAAGATTTGACTCTCAGTTTATGAAAATATTTATTTTTAATTCTGTGCCCAAGATCATTTCTTCTTAGAAGATTTAAGTGCATGCCTGAAGTGGAGTAACTGCAGAGGCAATCCACCAAATCAGGACCATGAGGAGAAAGCTGACAGTAAACCCAAAATTTATTATAAGAACAAAATTCTCTTCCACAGTAAAAACAGAAGCAGTGCCTAAAAACCTCAAACCTTCATAAATCAGGCAAACAAGACAGGCAGATGAGAATCTTATCAGGCAGTGGAAATGAGGCAAAAGTAATTCAAATTATTCACACATTTTGAAACTTTGCTGGACTGAGAGGAGAGGGTGAAATCTTGGTGAATAGATCAGGAACACAAAATTTGTGCCTAGCAGTTTAAGCTGCAAACACACTAAGTACAGATCCTAGAAGTCCATCAGTAAAAAGTTTTTAGGGGACGTATGTGCATCATGGGTAGCTGCCTGGTTTTCCTCCTTCCCCGATCCTGCTGTGTCTGGCTCTCTTGCACGACTTCAGCTTCTCGGGCTGCCTCCTTCCCGGAGCCGACCGGGGAACAAACTCCCCCCGGGGCCCGCTCGCTCCCCAGCCCAGCCCGGCTGTGCCGAGTGCCGCGAGAGGGGATGGGCACTCCACAGCCCCTCCTGTAAATCCCATCCGTACCCCGAACATCTGCATGTGCCTAAATACACTCATTTGTTGTCACTCAGATGCTGATGGCCAGTTCTATCTCTGGTTATAGTTATTAATAATTAATCTATAATTATAGAGATTGAGAGAATATCTTTTAGATGAGTGATATTTTCCCAAATTTGTTCCAAAGATAATGTGAAGGGAAACAATGTGTTCATGCACATTGAGACAAAGAGAAGGGAAGGTTTGGCTGTCTGATTTTCTAGTGGTTTGGACTCATTCCTGTGTCCTCCTCTTTCTATCTCGGCTTGTATTCTGGTAACAGGATAGAAGAATCCCAAACATTACCCAAAACTGGAGGGAAAATGCACTACACCAAGGATCCAAAAGGAGCCATTTATTTAGTCTATTAAAAAGGATTAAGAGGTGACTTGCTTCCCATATATAAATTTCTTCCTAGGAAAGAAATACCAGGTACTAAAAAACTCCTTAATCTGCCAGAGAAATCTGCAACAAGAGCCAGTGGATAAATGCTGAAGCCAAACAAGTCCAATTAAAAATAAAGTACTGGAGCTTTTTAAATTTTGTTTCAGTTTGTCCGAGGAAGTCAGGGTGATTAACCATCAGAGCAGCTGTTACGGGAAGCACTAGAGTTTCCCTTTCTCAACATCTTCCGCTCAAGACTCATATTCTTTCGGGAAGAAAGTTATTGTGCTCAGTTAAGGGGTAGCAGGGGGACAATCTCGGCTCCGTGTTATGCAGGCAATCCAGTCAAATAATCGGAAAATGTTTTGTGAGCTTAAACTGAATAAACAGCTTAGCACCCCTCAGCTTATTTTTAAATAGGAGGCTTTAAAAAAATTGGGAAAGGGAGAATAAAAATCCTCAGCAATTGAATAATTTTTCTTATTGCAGAAAAAAAAAAGTGAAAATTTTGTAGAAACAGAGGGATCTGGATCAAAAAAGATGCCAGGATCCAGGGCAGAGCAAAGCAGAGGGCTGACTGTTGGTCGGGGCTGGTGGGGTTCTCCCCCAGCACTGCGAGCCTTTGGGGAAGGAGCTGCTCAGGCTCCATGGAGAATCCTGCCTTGCTGATTTCCAGCTGAGCAGCTTTCCACACTCAATGGCTGTCCCTGCTGCTTTCATGCAGGGATGTACTCCAGCTCAGAAGAGAGCGGTTCTGTTTAGATAGCCCCCAATCCTAGCTTTACCTCATCCCTTCCAGCAGAGTCACTGTAATTAAGATTTGTTAAGGTTTGGAAGAAATCTCATTAATCAGATAAGATCTGAACTTTATTTTCTTTTTAAAGACCCAATTTGATCTCTCTTGCTTGTGGTAATTGCTCTCCTCTTCTGACATGGAAATTCATTTTCCAGGCACATAAAACACAATAGATTTCCATTGTCAACAGCAGCAACCCCAGGAGACTTAAAAATATTCCTCCAAAGGCTAAAAAGAGTATTGGGAGCAAATCCAGACACAGGCAGGGAGAGGGAGCATGAGACAGGGTGCTGTCAGAGAGCTATGGGGTGGAAGGAAGGGGTTTATATGGCCCAAAAAGGAGGAGGGATACAGCAGGGGCAGGAGGGGCAGCAGGACCCCCACTGTAACCCTCAGTAAGTCAGGTTGAGGTGGCAGGTTCTACTAAGGGACCCTGCACAAAGAGGAGAAAAGTTGTTGTCAGTCCTAGTTCCTGATCTGGCTTGGTAAAAGCATCTTTCTCCTGAGTTTATCAGAAACCAGTACTTCAAAGAGCGATCAGAAAAGCCTCCTCGACGGCTGACATTTCACATGAGGCAGCACCAGGATAAATGACACAGTGTGAAATTTACTCCACCACATCAGATCCTATCCATCAGCAGGATTCCTGGTTTCTAAATGTCAGGTATAGAACAGGAACTCCACAGGAACATCTGAATCAGAGGGTGGATTCCTTCCCTGACACCTACTCCCTAGTGCCCCAACTTCTCTTGGCCTGCACCATGCTTTGGTGGGCTCTGCCTTCCCATCCAGGCCAAGCCCGGGCAGTCAGGTGCTGCTGCCAGGCTGGCAGATGGGTACGGATAGGGCACGCACCCTGAACAGGGCTGGATGTACGTGTAGCCCTTCTCACCCAAGAGAATGCACTCCTCAGGACAGACAGGACAGGGGCACATGGCAGCCTGCTGCTGAATCCTTCAGCCAGGACACAGCATGTCAGCCCAGTGTATGACCATCAAAACTGGCATCACCATCTTCCCCCTGCCCAGGGCGCTGTATCTTGCCACCCCTCTGTCACACTGGTCACCCCCAGCCCATGTCCTGCTGCTTGCACCACACTAATCCTGGACCAGGAGGGGCTGAGCCCCAGCTGCACCATGAGGCCAGTGGCTACAAGCAGCCTCCTTGTCCTGAACTGTCACAGCAAGAATAAAGCTGAGCCAGTTTTCCAGCACTTTCAGGGGACCACACAATCCTGCAGCAGCAGCAGTCCCTGTCACAGCTCAGCCTGGCCACCTTCTGGAGATGCTGAAATTTTGGTGGAGCAGACAAGGACAGAAACCACTACCAGGCACATTGTGGGCTCCCAGAAATGGGCAGTCCTGGGCAGCTGGTCCACAAGGCTGGCTGTGGGTGACCAGGCTGGCCAAAGCAGGGAGAGCTCCCTGCACCACTGGCCACATGGAGGCAGAGACTGGGCATGGTGAGTGCACGCAGAGGTACTAATAGAGACCTAGGGCGAGCATCCCAGCCCTGCCTGCTTCTCTCATTCTCTTTGCAGAGAGAATCTGCAAACATATTAATCTCATCTTACACACAAACCCTCTGTCCTGATCCCAGAATCCATATATTAGGAGATTTACATAAATTACCAGCTATCAATAGGGCACATGAGGTGCAGGGGCTGAGAGCCAGCACCCTTGCCAAGAATACAGTACAAGAGGATTGGAAAGAAGTGAAAGGGAGGGGGCTGCAGAGGAGGGCTAGGAGCACAGACCTGGTGAGCAGAGGTCTGGAATGGCAGTGTCTGGCTGTGGTCTCTGATCTCTGAGTCACTTGCTGCAGCCACTGTATGGTTTGGCTGCAGTGGTAGGTACATAACTAGCAGGGAAAAGGTATGAGCTCTTCACAGCACTGCTTTGCTTTATTCAGGGCTTTGCATTTGCCTAGGTCAGTGCTCACCTTAACCACTGGCATCCCCACACCTCAGGAGCATTGAGGAACCAGAGCTGTGTGGCTCTACTGGGGTGTTCAGCACATCCTTGACTCCCTCCTGAGGGGCTTTTCCTCTGCTGAGAGAGGAGGAAGGCCTGAGTTCAGCCACTGACCACATCACCTGGCCAGAGCCAGCATGCTCTCTACCTTAGGTGCACTGAAAACTCGGTTTTCTCTGAGACGTGAGAAATACAGTTGATGCTTGGTGAGCATTGTGAGAGCCATGTACAGAGCCTTGGCATGCAGATGCAGAGAAAACCACCATAACAGATTCCCTTCCAATGTGTTTCCCAGGACAGACCTCCTCTGCAAAGGGGGTGATGGCCAAGCATAAGGCAGACCCAGAAGTGCTCCAGCTGACACCAGGGCAAGGACACAGCTGTGTAATGCTGTGCATTTCTAGATCCATCCCCTTGGCATCTGCCTTGGGCACAGCCCCATTCCCATTACCCGAAATCTCAGACCCTGGGCAAGCCTGGGGCGAGCCCTGCTCCCAAGAGGGTTTGGAGATGGCTCCTTCCGTTCCTAGGCAGGCATTGTGCCTGACCTCTTCTGCAGCATCTTCTGAGCGTCCCAGGCAGAAGTCCCGGACCCCCCTGCCGTGAAGATCCCCGAGTCGGGGTCCCTTTTGTCAGCAGCCCGCGGCCACCTGGGGCTGAGCCCGCTTCTCCCGCGGTGTTCTGCTGCCCTCGTGGGTCCGGAGCGCTCATTGCAGCCCCGCACCCGCACCGGCCCCACGGCCCCGCGCTGCACCTTCCCTGCAGAGCCATGCACAGCTCGTTCCCTTCCCTGCCGGGGGAAAGGGCAAGGCGAAAAAGGCAGGCGGGACTCCGTTTTGGGCCTGGACCGAGAGAAGTGGGGCAGGGAGCATTGAGAGGGGCCCCAGCACCCAGTCCCAACCCTGCTGGTGGTGTAAAAAAGGGTGCAGAGCAAGAATCCCCTGCACCAGAAACAGTGATCACAGGAGTTAGAGCATCACCTCTTCGGGAGGAACATCACATGTCATCTGTCCTTCCACCTTTCCCGTGGACAGGCAGATATTGTAGCTGAGGGCAGTGTGCCCACGGGCTGCTGGGGCTGTTCCACAGCTGTGAGTACAGAGAGGTACGGGAAGCTTCTTCCAAGCTGAGGTGAGGTACATTCCAGAGTTATTTCCAGTGCAGAGAAAGATAGAAAAGTAGCCAGTGGGGCAAAGAAACAAAGCAATGCAAGGCATGGAAAAGAGGTCTGGATTTTGATTTATCTGTTAGAGAATAAACAGGGGAGAATTTTTCTTTTGTTTTATGATAGTGGGGGGAGGGGGGCAGGAAGTTAGGAAAATGGAAATAACCAAAATTAGAGTTTGCAGATACAAGACCTCCTGGCAGTGTGACTGGAGTACACCCAGACCTCAGCGGGTTTGGTTTGTGTTGGTATATGACAACACATGTGGCACAATGAAAATATGACTTGCACCATATGCTCGTACTTGTACAACATCTAGCACAGCAGACAGAATCCTTCCTAATGCCAGTGTTCAGGTGTAGGCACCTAGCCCCACGTACATCCCCAGAAACTCTAGGTATGGTCAAGAAGAGACATGTCCAACCTAAGTGTAGCAGCTAGGTTCCAAACTGAGGTTGAAAGTGGATTCGGACTCATGCCTGGTGTATCTGACACAAGGGCTCTGTGCCAGGGGAGAAGATTTTCACGGGGTAAATGCTCCTAAGGTATCTCGGTTCAGAATCAGGTTTTTGACCCTCCCAAAAGCTCGGCCTGAAGCCCTGCAGCGCTTTCCGCAGGCCGAGAGCATCCCTGCGGCAGCGCCGGGAGCGGCGCACGGAGCGCGGGCTCCGCGCCGCGGCCGTGCCGAGCAGCGCGGGCAGCTCCGGCGGCACTGCCCGCCCACCCCGCGCTGTGCCACCTTTACTGCACCGCATACCCCTGGAGCTGCCCCTTCCGACCCTGCCGTCGCCGTCTTTCCTACGAGGGAAGGGGTTGGCTTCGTCTGCTATTTCATTGCTCTCCCCCTCCACTTACCTCAGACACCTTCATCAACACTGGTGTCCCCGAATTTGATCACAGTCCAGACACTTCAAAACCCGGCCCCTTTGGGTCTGAGCTCTCCTCTTTCGGACACACAGGATGGCTCTCTATTTGTTCACTAATCGATTATTTGTCTGCCTTAAAGCACATGGAAAGCACTGCCACTGTCAGATCCGAGGTTTTCATTTTCCACCACAGCCACCCCCTTTCACTGCAACCCTCATGCAGAGCCATAACATGGGAATTTGCCCACCCACCCCTGCTTTTTGTCGTCCCAGTGTGAATGGGCATTTACAGACACATCTAGCATCAGATAGGTACACTTTGTCCAGTGCCTGGAAACGCTGGGGCAGTGTTTGGTTGTACCTTGGGTGCAAGACCAGGGTTTTACAGAACCTTTCCAGTGCAACATCTATAAACCAACAACAACAACCCAGTCTCTTGGATGTGGGAGGCAATCCCAACATCAGCAGGCATCAGCATCAGCTCTGTCTTGCTGGGGAAGGAGCAAGAGAGTCTGACAGCTGTACAGAAACTGCCAGAGGTGACAGCACGCCTTGGCCACAGCACCAAGAGAGAACTCATCACAGCTCCTCCTGAGGAGCGGAGTCCTCCCTTGCAGACCTGGAGAGTCACCGTGGAAAAGACAGGTTTTCATCATAGCATCAGAGACTGCAGGTACAGGAAAGGCAAGCACCCAGCCTGATGGCAAATTCTCCTGCAGGACAGGCCAGGCCAACCAGAAAAGTTTGGCTGCTGTTCAGCAAGGGCAGCTGTAGCCTAAATAAACCAAAAATCAGCAGAGCAACTGGAACAGCACCCAGAGGTCAAAGGTATTGAGGGTCAGGGGAATGTGAGCCTTTCCATAAAAGTTTCAGATGCTGACAGAGAAAGAAAAGAACCTACAGTAAATGCAGACAAATTTCAGTCAAAAATGGGATTCACTGATGGGTTTTATATGAAGTGATGGGAGCCTTTCACCTCTGGAGCAAATTCTTCAGAGCAGCAGTAGAGTTGCAGTCCCAGTGCCTTCAAACCCTGACAGAAGGCCCTTTGGGAAGGAGGGGTTTAAACAAAAGAAACAAGAATTCCCTCAGTTACCCACCAGCTTACACCAAGTGACTGAACAGCTGCTTTTTGACTTAAAATCTCTCCCTGGCTGTGCTTGAGCTGCACAGCTCTTTCAGGTGTGACAGGCAGACCTGCCTCAAGTACCATAGCGTCCATGTGTGTGGGGACAAGGGGACAAGTGACTCAGGTGGTTTCATAATCTGTCACAGCAATAGCCAGCACATGCACTCTATCAACCCTACCATCTCTAGTTTGCCTATTGAGCATCAAACCACCTGCTACAGCAAGCAAATAAAGTTTGCTGAGGAGCATTTTTGTGTTCTTGACCTGCATAAAGGGCGCCACCACCAGTTGCCTGTCTCAGAGAAGTGTTTGACTCACAGGAGCAGTGGAGGTGACTGTACCTACTCACAGAGAGAAGTCTTCTGGTTCAGCAGCTAGTTACAAAGTCTCTCACACAATTGCTCATGGACTTTCTGCCCTCCTGGAGTCATAGGACAGAAGGCAGATGCATGTGTGATCCTTCAAAGGACCTTCACCAGGGTGACAGCAACTGTACTGTAATCCCTGGGCACAGAAGCAGCTCCAATGCAGGCACGACCTTCAGGGCCAGGGCAGATACCAGTTGTCCACTGGGAACCATAAAGCCCTCCCTCTCTCAGTATTCCTCAGAAGCACCTCCTGCATGTAAGCAGCTCAGCAAAGGCTCTCCCAGCTAAGCCCACATTTTCCCAGCAATTCCCTGGGGAAACAGGTATGCATCAGCTCACAAGTATAGGGTCCTGCCTCAGCCTGTAGTTTATTTGCTTATGCTGAAGGACAGTTCCATGACTGAGAGCTCACCTAGAAGCCCCCTCTGATGCCTAGGCCTCTGTCTAGAATAAGGTATGCCTCAGGCAAACACACCATAATAAATACTTCCATCACACATTTACTTCCATCTGCACTTGAATCCCCTCAACCCTGGACCACAACTCTGTTCCCTTCATCCAGAGGCTTCATGCCTGATCTGACCCCAGCTTTAGAGCAGGATGAATGAAATTCCCTCTGATGCATCTGAAATCCAGGGAACTTGAAGCAAACACAAACCAGAATAGGGAGTTTTGAGTTGTCCAGAGGTCCTGAGGATGAGTTTTCATCTAGCACCATGCATGCAAGGTTCACAAGAGGATTTATGGATGGACAGAGAAGAGGGCAAACAGTAGCAGGGACTGGTGATACCAGTGGCCCAGAAAGGGAGAGCCTTGCTGTTCTTTAGTCCTGCCCTTCCCCATGGAAACTGGGCATTACAACTTCACCCAAAACCCAGCAGACATGACCCTCTCTCACAACTGGGACGAGGTAAGAGCTGCTCTTCTCAGCAGAAAGCTAAGGGAGAGAGGTTGGTCAGTCAGTTGGTCAGTCGGTTGGTAGCTAGGTAAAGCCTTTGTTGCTCTGAACACCACAAGTACATGGTCTAGGAGACCTCTGCCTCCAGATCTATGTGCAGACTGATGACATCAAGCTGGCAAAGGACAGGGATTAGTAACCCCTTCTTGCATCTGAGAGACAGAGACTCAAACCCACTGGGTTTAGTGCTGCAGGAGCATGGAAATACCCAGAGAAAATAGGAAGATGGCAATAAGCTACAGCCCATAGGCAGTAAAGCAGAGAGCAGAACAGGCAGGGAACTAGTTCAAGTAAATGCAGAGCCTTTGAAAAAGGACAAGTTACACTTTGTTAATGATCCAGGTACTCCATTCCAGGGTCTCCATTTCCAGGATCAAATACAAGAAAAGGTATGTTCTCATGGTTGTATATGAACCAATCTGAAAATTCAAGATCCCGTGCAGAGGTGAAGAGAACCTACTGCTCCTACTTGCATCAGCTTTGGACCCCACTGTGTTCCTTGAATTACTGGAAAGCAGCCACTTATGGTCACAAAACACTGATTTTGTTTATTTTTATTTCACTTGGGTAGATCTTACTGACAGGTTAGTTTGAGAAGATTTCTCCCCAGAGAGGATTGGAATCAGCCAGGCTTTGCTGGGCCAAACTGCCAATATCCTTGGTTTTCCTTGCTGGTGCCCTCTTTACTCCTTCAGAAGCTGTTCTCCCATTAACTTCTGTGCAATTTTGTCTCCCAGATTCAGGACCTCAGGGCAGTCAGTTGAGCCACCAAAGCTATATTCTTTGCAGTATTCAAGCTACTTTCCTGTGTCCTTTGGGAAAGGTGCAGCCTTTCCCAAAGGAAAGGTACAGCTGACACTGACAAGGTGCTTTCCTCCCCCTACTCACAGGTAGTTTTTTCATGTCAGAAAAAGGGGAGTCAGCATATGGCAAGAGAAGAAGAAAACCTTTTTGTTACTCTTGTCACTCAAGAAAAAATAATTTTCCCATGCTGGCATGTTCTCTGTAAGTGGTGGAATCAGAGCAAGAGGTTTGGAAGCAGATGCCTTGCTCAGGCAGGGAGTCCCATGGTTTTAGATGTGCAAGATCCAAGTGCAGTTCCAGTAGATGACAGAGCTCCTTGGCAAGGTGCAAAATGGTTGCCCTGAGGAAGGCTTTGGACTGCTGTGTTTTCTACAGTAGCTGGAAAGGTGCTATCCTGGGCAGCATAAGCAGATGGAGCCCGAAGGCACAGGAGATGAACAAGACCTGGCTCTCCCTTTCTGGGAGGCCAAGGCAGCCACTGACCTGCAGCGCCTTCACAGCTCCCGACCTGAGCCAGGCCTGATCCACCTCGCCCATCAGTTCTGCCTCATTGACCACACACAACCTCTTCCAAACACTGCTGTAAACAGCAGGCTCCTAGAGGGGACTGGAAGGTGGCATTGGTAAGGTTCATGAGCCACCTCCTGGCTCTCTCCTCTCCAAGCACAGCCACATTGCCATGTGGAGGAAACCTTTGGCAGCTGTCTTGTGCTGGGAGACAGGGCTTGTTGAGCTTGGCTGAGTAATCCCAACCACTCCCGTCACTGCAGCTGCATGCATCCTTGTTCTCCCAACCTAAGGATCACTGCCTCGCTGAATCACCCCATTAAATTGCTAATATCTTATTGTTCTTTAAGATTTCGAAACTTGCTGCGAAACGTTTACAGATAATTTTTTTTTGCCTGCAGTCACTGTGCCTAATGCCCAGTCATTGAGTGCCATATGTGTTTATATGCACTGCAATTTTCCACTTGATTACATTTTACCACAAACACTTTCATCCACTCCGCAAAGACAGCAGCAACACATCCATAATGTTCAGAGCAGCCCAGACAGACAGAGCTCAGACTCAAATGTCTCCACTGGATGGGCACTGCAAGTTGTGAGATTCTTAAAACCAACTGACCCAGTCTCCAATTCTGAAGTCTTCAAGGGCACAAACACCTCAGCCACCTAACAGAATGTGCAAAGTTAACTTCATGCTCCAGCTTTCCCATTAAGCATCAGGTGCTGCTTGTAAGTCTGGAACAGCTACACAACATGGACATGCTTGCCAATAACCAAGGATATCTCAGATTTTCCAGGAGACAGGGGATGACACAGACTGCTACAAGGTTGATTAGCACTTGAACCTGAAAAAAATCCATTGGGACAGCAATGGTGCAGCATGCAGCACAGACAAGTTCTGAAATTAGATCCTGAACCCCGAAAAGTGAAGTCAAGTTCTCATTCAGCCTTCAACTAACTGAGTTGTTAGTCCAGCTTGTCCATTGTGGGGGATTTCAGCTCCTGATGGCTACACCTTCCCATTTGCAACTAGGCAAGTCACCCTGCCACCTCAAATAGCACAAAGCATCCTGGCCAGAAGGTCAGCCCCTACCTGGGGACAGGGGTCCCCTTAACGCCACCTGTCTCAGGGCCACAGCAGTGCTGGTGCAAGCTGGCCACAGTCTTGCAGGAGAGGAGAGGCAACATGATCTACACAGCAACACTGGCATCCCCCTGTGAGCTCGTTCTTTTCACCAGCAGAGCACAGAGCAGAATGCCGGCTCAGCTGCAGCAGTGAGCCAAGCCTCAGTACTGCTGATGTGTCAATGCTGCTTTGGCCTCCACAGTCCTGGCCCTGCGATGTCCCACCCTCTCCACTGCCTGGTGTGGACACCCACCGTGAGGAAGTGTCAAACATCTGCCATGTGACGATCAACAGCTCTCAATCCATTACCATCCACCTGAGTCTGCACTGCTGGCTGGCTCTGCTGACAGATACAAGGCTAGTTTGGTGAGGAAGCTCTTCATAATTCTGGAGACCAAAGAAAGTAGCCTACAACATCCACAAAAGATTTTACATAGAGAAATGGAATGACCTGATACTTCCCTTACATCCTGGGTTATCTGGGATGAACTCTGCCTTCAGATCTATGGCAGACTGCTTCTTCTGTTATGTCCAAGAAAGAAATGTTACCACCTCTTACTGGATGCAAACTGCCTAGGGACAGGCCATTTTCTGCTGCTAATGAACATCTTCCATCCTTGACTGAACTCATAGGAGCAAACATATCCACCCTACACTGGAGAAGAGGCACTAAAGCTGTTAGTGGTCACTAGTCAGGCGGCCCAAAGCCAGTGTTCCTCACCCTGGACCCATGAGCACAAGTCTTCAGAAAACAAGGCAAATGAGTGAGCCTTGCTGCCAAGAAGGGCCACCACTGTTCTGCCAAGCATTTACAGCCTCTCTTTCAACAACACTGATTAGCACCACCAGCACAAAATCAATATTTACTTGAGAGAAATTCTGGTTGAGAGAAACCCAACAGTGACCTTGGCAGAGGCCACTCCCAAGACATGGGGCAGCATGTCTGTCAGAGGGAGCACACACTGCCTGATGGAAAGTGCCTGTTTACTTCTCTTTTGTTTGAAAATTCCTACCTTCCAGACATCTGATGCAGTTAGCCCTCAAGGGGCAAAGGTTTTTTTCCAGATGAGTTCATTGCCCTCCCTTGGGACTCAGGCATTATCAGTTTTTAGGTCTGTACCTAAAAGGCAACCTTTTTGAGGAGAAAACAAACAAGAGGGGTATGAGCAAGATTTTTTTTTCCTTGGCTGCTTCACTGAACCCATTCAGCCTGCTGCTGAAATTCCCACGCTTTTCATGTAGGGCAAGAACTCAAGCTCACATGGCAAATAGTAAAAGGGTATGAGTTTCCTAGACTCACTTGGGAGCTATCACCTGCCTGGCTGCACCTCACAGAGGAGAAGCTGCATTGAGCTTTGGGGTTTGGCCCTGTGTTGCTGCCTCCATCCCACTGCAAGATGGGGTGACTTCAAAACACAGCTCATTCAAACCACCATGCTCCTTGGCTTAACAAAGAATCGGAACAGTCTCATGCTAGGGGTGAGCATGGGGTGAGCTTTTATCTGGGGTGAGCCTATTACCTCTCTTCTAGGCTCAACTCAGGGCTTTTTACTTGTTAAATGCACGAGACTAGAGAGGATCCATTGAGTCACTGTATTCAGTCTCCTGCCTTATGATACTTGGCCACCTTGTCCCAGATTTTTACATCACATTCCATTTGACTTCTAGCGCATCACCTACTTCTTTCTCTCCATCAGAATCTCTTCTACTTCTGTAAATGTTAGTTACAATCCATCACCCTGCACAATGGGTCCCTAGATATCCCCAGAGCCCCTAAGCAGAACAGTTATTGTTACCTCTCATTCCCACTGTGGAGGATATCAGCTTTCCTGCATAAGAGGGAAAAGAATAATTCTAAAAGTACAGCATCCCTTGGTTCCAGGATGATGGGACAGTGGTAATGTAAAGCTTGATAAGAGCAGATAAAATCCTTTTGGGAATATCACGCACCTGATGTACCCTATTTTCATCCTAGTTAGGTAACAGGGCATTTGGAAGAGCAGGTACTGTGGCCCAAGAGCTTCTCAGGCTGCAGGTGAGTGGAAGGCATCCTCGTGACAACATGACAAGTCCAGGTGAACCGTGACAGAGACTCAGAAGCAACTTCCTTCCTGCACATGACAAAAGGGAGTTTCCTAGGAAGACTTCCACATCCATCTGCTAAATCATCCCCATTCTTTTTCCCTTGATGATCTCAACCTGCTCTTCTTTCTCCTCTGACAGCTTTTCCCTCCAGCTCCTCTGTTGGAAGCTGGTACTTTCCAAGAAGCCCAATTTCTTCTCAGTTGCCATTGTGCTGAAATCAAGATTTGAAGGGAGCCACAGGAGAGGGAGGGAGCAAAGTATGACACATTCAAGCTATAGTGAAATAACATATTTATCACTATATGGAGCTAATGGGGGCCCACGAGAGACCCCAGCTCGATGCCTCCCCACTGCCCATTTCCCAGCTGGCTTTGCTGGAGTTTTCCCCCTGCTCCCCTCCCCATGTGTCTGACGGTGTCACTCCAAGTGAAGTGGCTGATCTGATTGGCGAGAGAACACGAGGGGTGTCAGAGAAGGTGCTCACAGACATTTCTTGGCTGCCTCAAGGAAATAAAGGCCATCGCTGAGCCTGTCAAAATGATTAATCGCTTACAGGGAATGAGGGGGAGGAGGGAGAGGGAGGGAAAAGGAACAAGAGGAAGGAGAAGAGAAAGACAGATGGGATGGGGAGTGCTATAAACAAATAGCAAAAGCAGGAGACACAGGATTGCCTCTGCGCTGGGGAGGAATGGTAAGCAAGAGACCCCAGGCTGTGCTTGGAGTGAGCTGGTGGCAGATGAATGGGTCCTTCACAGCCCCCAATTCCACTTGGAGATTCCTTCCTCAGGTGTGCACCACTCCCAAACACAGGCTCAAAGAGTACTAAGGCCTGCTCCCCCAGAGCCAGTGTCAGACCTGACAGCCCTGTGTAACATGGGTAACATGGCCCTGTGATGCCTCATTTCTGCAGATCTCTGCAGGTCCCGTGAGCTGACAGACCAGGAGCTTATTGCCTCAAATGCCAAGCAAGGCCTTGCCTCCAGCTCCACAGCCTGTAGTGGCTGGCATTTGACCCAAATACCCACTAGCACTAGTAATTCTTTGCTGCCAGAAGGATTTTAACCCAATGAAACACAGATGGTTGGGAGCAGCTTCTGAATGTCAGAGGTTCTGGCAGGGGAACTTGCAGCAGAATCAGCCCCTTGCCTGTGGTACTCATCTCTTCCACAGAAACTACCTCCTTGGATGCTATTATAACCCCATGTGCCTTCTCTGTGGGCACAGGGACTGGCCTGTTATAGAAGCAAACTATTTGACCTCACCCCTTTAGCTGCTTTCAGCTCAGCTCGAGCCCTCACACAGCTCACTGCATGAGGCCAGCAGCGCTTAAGCAGCTCAAGAGGCACAGAGCATGCAGCAGATCTTGTAACACAGATTACCTATACACAGGTGAGCCTCCCTTCCTGGCTTCCCAGGAGGTTAAGTCACATCCAAAGGTCCTTCCCATCAAGGCATTCAATGGCAAATCCTGACTATTCAGGGTAAAAAAAAACCCCACAGCTGACACCGAGACAGAAGTCATACTAGTGCTCCTGCCATCCAGTACAATGACATTTCCTACAGCAAGGGCAATGCCCTGCCATGTCAAAGTCTGGGATTGCTGCAAGGGTTTGCTGCAAGTTTGTGAAGTGAATTCTGACCCCACTACCTACTACACCACAACCTACCTTCCCCCTCTAAAGGGAGCATGAGGTCTACTCCTCCAAATGTAAACAAGCACCTAAAATGTTGCGGTGAATGAGAAGCAGCCTTCCGCTCGTGTTCAAGAGGGAATAAAAGTCACTACCTGACATATCTCCCCATCCCAAGCAATGTGACCAGTGATTCTCCTGTCATGATAAGCTTTGGATGAAAAGCCCTGTTAGATCCTGTCCTGAGATCTATTGTTTTCTCTTTCATTTGAGTTCCTGTGGTGAACACTAGCCACGAGAAGAGGCTGAAAATCCAAGCTGCTGTCATTTGTCTGAGCTCAGAGCCAGCTGGGAATGAGACAACATGGCTTCAGCTCTCCCCTTTGTATTTCCAGTCACAGAAAGAACAATCACCGTGATGGAGACCTTTACCTCAAGTAAATGACCCAGCCTTGCAAAGACAGGAACTGTCACTGAAATCAATGGATCCAGTAAGCTTAAGTTCTTTAGATGAACCAACCAACATTGTACACCCCACAAGTGGTCTGTCATGCCCCTTCCCAGATTAGAGCTGTTAATTTAATCACAGGCAATGCTTCTTCATGCAAACTATACCAAAATATTTAACCTGACAAGACCATGGATGACAGCTATAGGGAAAACAGGTAACATGGATTTCGTATGTACGATAATTTGATGAAAGCCCACAAACCCCAAACAAATGCATATAGTGAATTGTACATGACGGGATGATGAGGTAAGACAGCAAATAACAGACACAGAGAAGTCACCACTGCCTTCTTTGCTTTACCTTTCATGCAGTCCATGAGGTTCCTCCTTGCTCTTGTAGAAAACTATATTATCATGAGAAGAGCCTGAAACTGCTGTCATGTTGCCTATCCTAAGCTTTCTGCATGCCAGTCAAGGCCTCTGCCTGCTCTTTTCCACACCACAAACTGCATGCAAGATGTGGAGAAAGGAGACAGAAACTTTAAGACATTGTTTCTGGGTTTTTGCTGTCATTTTGTGGCCAGGCATCAAGAGGGAAGCGCAAGGTGTCAGTGGGGGAAGGACTGGTCTCCCAGCTATGCTCTCTCCCTTACTAAGTAGGTATCTGAGAACCACTGAGCAGGACTGAAAGGATTTTGCCACGCTGCCTTCCTCCCCAAGCTTTCCGAGCCAGACATAAAGCTCTTTGCTGCTCTGTACCTAAGCGGATATGGGTCTGTGGAGCAACAGGAGCACTTAGTTATGCATCTTTTGGAATTCACTGTGGCTCTAGTGGCTGCCTCCATTGTTTGTGGGATATTCTCCCCCCCCTTCCCTCCTTCTAACAAAGATTCTGATTAATGATCGCTCATTCCTAATTGTCAAATTTCTTTTCCTTCATCCTGTGTCTAATCACCAGTGACAGAAGCCATTACGCAAATGAGAGCAGACGACTTCCCACAACTGTTCTCGTTGGTAAAAGCCTTGTAATTTAAAGCTCTGATTTGTAGAGGAAAGCTGCGTTTCCCCAAGGCGTCCGGGCATCTGTTCCACTTACACTCCAAGAGACTCCACTTCCGCTCCCTCCCCCCACAATTAGTCCTCTGCTTGCAACAAATATTTGACTTTTCGAGGCAGTAATTAGAACTTACTTTGCATGTGTTTGTCACAGTAACAGCATCTTTCCCTTTCCTTCTAGGCAGCACCAATGCAGCGCTAGGGAAGATGGTGGCTTCAGGGCTTCCAAGGACATTGATGGGAGAGGTGCTTTCTGTTCCAAAACAGGAAGATGGAGACCAGAAGCAAGAGTGCAAGGAAGTTTCTCACACACATGAGGCAGAAATGCATTTCTCTAAGTGTAAAAACCTATGAGCAAAGGCAGTACCTCTGCTGCAGCTGCTGCTCTGCTTCCAGGGCTGAGACCATGCATTAACAAAGGCCTGCCAGGAGATTGCTGAGACCCTGAGAGCACTACCCCTATTCTAGTGCTTTAGCTGCTGTGTTCAAGGTCAGCTTGGTCATTGGTAAGAGCCGTTGCACACAAAAGAAGTCTTGGCCTAGGCCTGCCCCTCTCTCAAGAGCTGCTTTGATGCGAAGGGTGCCCCACAGCTGAATTAGGCTGCCCCTGCACTACAGCAGTGTCTGATACCTCCTCAACTCAGGCCTGATCCTCAACTCTTGGCTTCGCCTTGGACTTCATTTATCACTCCAAATTTCCCTAAGCTGAGCATGAGCCTGATCAACAAGGGGATGAACAAGTGGATCACTTCAAAAACCCATGCACTTCTCTTTACATAGGGAACATCCTGCAGCTATGATTTACAAGGATTAAGACTTCTCCTCAGAAGGATCACACTTTTTAAGGAAAGGGAAATGAGAAAAAAAAAAAAGAGAGAGAAGAAATGTATTAAGGAACCTAAGTTAATAAAACAAGAAAAAGACTAAAAGTACAAGTGAAAAATCTTGGCCTCTGACCTAGTTTTCAAATGACACGCTGCTCAGCCCTCAGTCTCCTCTGCTCTTCACACAACCTAAACATTTCTGAGCTTTGTGATGCCACCTGTACATTATCCAAGAGGCAAGTGCAGAGCAGAAAGAATCAGACACAGCAGACCACAAAATTCAGTGGAACAGAGGGGTGTTCAGAGATGATGATCCCAGCAGGCACAGCAGCCACAGTCAGACTTTCTGCACTTGGCCTTCCTACTCCCTTCACATTCACCCTGTCTCATAAGGCTGTGAGGAGAGACCGCCATTTGGGGTAGCCCAGGCTGAGGCATCCCTCTCTCCCACCATGCCAACATCCCTCACCTACTACTCAACTCCCCCCTACATCTTAGCCATTTGTTCAGAATCAGTCAACATTTCACCAATAGTTAGATGTCAAGATTGCTGTAGAGTTAATATTACCATAAAATAACTTGTGTTTACTAGGTAGAGAGCACTTCACCTCCCAAGGCTGCTAACACACAGCACAGGTACACACAGGAAGCTTCCCTCTAAGATCTCTGTAACAATTAAATAAGTTCATGAAGCCTGGTTCATTAGGTATAGTTTGCTCTGTCATGCAGTCAGTGACCAGAGTATGGTGACACCATTCAGGTCAGCAGGGAGGGGAATATTTCCCTTCCCACAAACACTTCTTGTTGACAGGGTACAAGGACACCATCTTATTGCCAGCTTTCCTTTCAGGCTTATGGAACTAGTATGGAGAAAGTTGTGAAGACACATAATAATGCAATTGGTATTGCTGTTTTGAAGGCAGTTCTGGACACCAACAGCCTTCACTAGTGAAGAACACAAGTGGAGTTGTCAGAGTGAAAGGTAGCTTTACAGGCACAAGCTCCTTATAGAGCTCTTCTACACAGTCACTCATAAAATAAAAGCCACACGATTCTGTTGTTCAACATTGGTTGTATTTAAGAACTACACTTCAGAAGGTACCATGTATTTGTCACACCCCACCCCCTGCACACACACCCCTAGCAGAGAACACACAGCTTCCCAATACCATGGCAAGGGGCATTGAAAGCACAAGGTGAAAAGGGAAGGGAGGGGGAGTCAGTCCATCAGTGCATTGTAAATGAGCTTTCACAAAGTCAAGTGCAGCAAAACTTGTTCAGACACTTTAAAAGTTAGACCTTTGGCAAATAAAAGAAAAAAAAAAAGGATCCTAAAAGTTCTGTAAGTACCATTCTCTCTCCACATGGGATATGAGCTCCCACCCTGAGCTTCAAGAGTTGATGGTGTCTAACAAGCAGTACTGAAGATTACCACGTGCTGAATAAATAGCACAGAAATGGGATTTAATTTGAGCATCTTTCAATAAAGGGCATGTGCCCAAGATTCCTGGGAAGGCCTTGCTTTTGGCCAGTCAGAAGCTTCTTCCCCAGTTGTCCAAAGGCTGTGCATTGATAAGCATCCAGCTGAGTGACCTTCGTCTGGATCTAACCATAGCTCTGGAGAGTCTGCCACACGGCAGTCAGACTACTCAGTAAAACATATTTCTTGAACAAGGATCCTGTAGCTGCCAATTAATCTTCATTTATTCTGACCAGTAAAGCAGCCAGAAAACTTGCCTCAGGACCTCCTGTTTGAGAAGCCTTTCACTTTTGTGAAAGACAAGCCCACTACAAGTGGTGCATGAGCTGTCCCAGCAAAAAATGGGACCTGAAACCAAAGATGGAGCACTTATCAAGTAGCATGTTACAATTTTATGAGAACCCACATCAGAACAAGCCCAGCCCAACAGGGAAAACACTGGGAAGTCTCAACAAAACAATTTCTATACTTTCTGGGATGAGATACATGGGCTATGAAACAGCTTCTCCCACCTCTACCTCTTGGGACCCATTACAACCGCATCAGAAATACAAGACCTTTGCACTGCTCCCCAAACCAGGGATAGCAGTGCAGCACACCTCAGGGAATAAAATGCCAGCTTCCACCTAAGGCTTCTGCATGGAAGAGGAGAAGGAGGAAAGCAAAGTTATGTTTCAGAGTGATAACTGAGGACTCAAACAGAGGTTGTCACTTCCCAGTCTGCCATGTCAAGTCCCAGAACACAAAAAGGATCAAGATAAACTTAATCACATTTAAACAAAAAGCCCTGAACTCTTTCACGTGACTGTACAAGGAAGAGAACCACACACTGGCATGGATTCAACGGATAGACAGGAGCCACACAAAATCACACAAACATGCGCACCAGTGCGCAGCCACACACGCTTGAGTTCTTGCAGTTTCAGTAAAAAGGGCACTTTCCTGTGTTAGTCTGAGGAGCCAGCACCCCTGGTGGGGAGAAGTGAGGCTCTGTACCTATCTGACACTGTGTTTTGACAGCTGAGCTCAGCATCCCTTGGAAATTTAATTTAGAAATGTGGCTTAATCATTCAAGACTTGGAGAGTGCCCTGCCATTTATGCATCTCCCTTCGTAATGCTACATCCCCTTTTAACCATGCTGCAGCTTCAGAAGAGCAGGAGAGAAGCCTTCACTTCCCTAAAAAGCTGTCAGAAAGGAGATTTATCTAGACTCATACAAGACAGATGTATTTGGAGAGCGTAAGATTTGGTGCTCACACACTAGATAAATTCATCCTGATCTCTACCCTGTACTACATCCAAAGTGTAGATGTCTTAGCTTGAAGTAACTGAATCATTTGTCCAGTTGCTCAACACACACGGGCCATCTCACATGCTCGTTTCCATTAATACGAAAAGGTGCCAGAGTTGAGCAGGGACAGGTCCTCTAACAACAGAGGACTGTGAAACCTAACATTTCCCAGCTTATATCCACTGCTGGCACCAACACACAAACCCAGCCAGGGGGTCCAAATCCCATGAGGCTGAGGAAACAATATTGCTCCTGGTTATCCTCCAAGCTCTTCTTCATATGCCTGAAAATCCTGAAGTAACACATCCGAGAGCCAGAAGCCATGCTCCTTGTTGTGGCAAACAGGGCAGAGGGAGGAAAATGAACAAGTTAGTGAGCATGAATTCAGCTTCCAATAAGTGCAGACTCTTTCTTGGGAGGTTCAGTTAGATGAGAGTGGAGGATGAATAGGGTACTAATGGTTTTGCAGTTCCAGTAGCCCCTTCATTGTAGTGGGGCCAGGATAGGCCAGGAAACCCATCAGTCTGTTAAGTGCTGCGTGCAATACTAGCGCTCAGTATCTTCCATTGCTTGTGAACAAAGCAGCTCCAACATCAGCCAGGGGCACCAGGCATTAGTCATACCGGCCCTTAATCATCATATTCAACAAGGGACCCACCTGTTCAAAGCAAAAACAGGTCATTAGCCAGGATAGTTACAAAAAATGGCAATACAGAGCCTGCTCCCTCTGCATCACAGAGCCCTATAGATATACCTAATCGCTTTCAGAGTATTTTCTAGAAAAACACTGGGGCACCCACAAACACATTCTTAAAATACCCTACCAAAACTGCAAGGTTCTCTGTCAACAGCTGACTTCAGGTGACACCAAAACATTCCATCCAGAGTAGAAACATGCTTGAAACATTTTCACTTCTCGCCCAACATCTGTGATTTCTAAGTAGATGCAATTAAAGGGAGTCAGTAGTCACCACGGGTTGCTTTTTTCAGAGCAAAGAAGGAACATTCTCACTCACTGAATCCTCTCTGGTCTCTGGGATCAGAAAGAAGAGGGGCTATGACTGATGATTTTGCTAAGGTTTATTTTCAATCAAGACCACTCCCACATCTCAGCAATGCCTGATCATGTAGGGAAGTTCAGAATGCTATGGCAGTAAAACAATCTCAGGGGAAAGGCTAAAGAAGAGTTTCTGCAAAGTGGTAAGGATTACAGACCATGAAAATATTTCTATCCTTGACCCACATTTCCACTTTCAGATGATCAGATCTTCAAAGGCATACTCTTAGTACCTCAGTTTTTTTAGACTTAGTACCTCAGGGTGGGATTTTTTTTGATAAACCAGATGGTTAAGATAGTAAAGAATTCAGAGATGAGCAAGACACATGTTAAAGAAGAAACACATTACTTAATAGAGGAGATTTCTGTTGTTTAAGAGACTTGGATTCAACAGGTGAAACAGTGTCATTTTTTTTTGCAAATAACGGGTATCATTGCTGCACAGAAGGCTAAGGAGCGTTTGGGAGCAACACTTTCCTGGAACTGCCCGAAGTCAAAGTACACTTTTTCCCACATACAAGAACAATTACATCACTGTTTGTAGTGGTCCTTTCCAAAATTATAATTTTAAGAGCTTGCCTTTTTGTAAGCGACCTTCTGAAGACTGTAGAAGAACCAGCAAAAGAGCAATCCTGCTTTCTGCCACCCTTACTGTGGCACCTAGAGAGCCAAGTAGCTGTCAGCTCAAATTTTGCATTATGCCTTAACGATTTCAACAGCAGTGATGGTTCTTTTCCATACCTCTTGTGGATTTCCTAAGGCTTCTCCTAACATCTTCTCAATGTTCCTCATTATTGCCACTTTCTGATGAGCCTTTAATGGATACTCAATTCTCTTTGGGGTTGGGGCACCCTGAAATACCAAAAAGAGCTCATTTGCATGCCTCCTGTACTGGCAGCTTATTCCACATTCCCCCAGTCACCCAGTTCTTCACACACACAACTCTGAAGGGGAAGAAGTAGCTTCCAGAAGCAAAGGAGTCGGAGGCATGAACTTCTCATACTGACAGTGTGTGCCAATACATCTCGGCCTGGAAAAACCCTCTGGAATTGAGCTATCCAAGCTGCACTTGTACTCACCTTGTACCAGAAGTTCACAGTGATGGTAATCCCCCCATTCAGGAGAGACTCAATGTGGTGCCACCTGCATGGAAATCACATAAAAAGAAAAAGAAACTATTGCTGTAGCTTACAGTGAAATATGTCGGATTTGAGTTCAGAAAGCACGAGACAAGGCTTGCCCTATATCTTCTTCATCAGGACCTCAAAACTTCTGGAAAGCTCTCCTTATTTAAATATATATCCTTTTCTCCCACATGTTAGTGAGTACACGTAAAATTAATGTGGTGTCAGGGAGAATTACTATTCCCATCCAACAGACAGGAATTGGAAGCATTCTGGCCCAAGATATCACAGAAAATATCACAGTAGCTGGAGAAGTAAAACAAAATACTCTTAACAGCCAACCCAATACTGAGTGGAAAACATTTTAAACCACTGTTTTTTATCATAGTACAGTCCTGCCATCCTCCTTACCAGTACATAGGTATGTACAGCACATCCCCAGGGCCCACCACCGTCTCATAGCCAACCACATTCCGGAAGTTCGGAAACTTCTCATAGTCAGGATTGTCAAAGTCCACCTAATAGAAGAAAACATTAAGAAACTCAGGAAGACTTCCTGCAGTGACAGTTCTTATTATTGGCTCTCAGTGTCAAATCATCCTGTCTTCCCTACACGGCTTTTACATTCCCATTTGTATCCTAACTTCATTGTGAGGTCCTGCAGTACCTTCAAGTACCATATAGTAAGAATCTTGCAATTTGTCTGTCAGCAAATCTGTGTTTGACCAAGGGATCAGTGAAACAGAACAGAGAAGTTAGCAACTGCAACCCCATTGTGCTGTCAGTAGAAAGGTTTTTATGGCCCTAAACTTGTGAGTTGGGACCAGACACAAACAGAAAACCACCGGTTCATCCACCAATGCATTCCCCACTTAACAAATCTGAACAGAGGTTTTGCAAAAGCTCATCAAGTGTTTTGCATCTTTAACTCCAGTGCAGCTTCCTCCCACCTAGCATATTTATAAATGCCCATTTTTAGCATGGAGCGGAGAACAGATCTGCTACTCTCACCTGGCTCTGTCTGTCACATGGATGGTGCACAGGATAAGGGTAGAGGCATTCAAACTGATCAGGAGGGAACAGGATACATCTCTTATAACCCTTAATCTGAGCAAAGAAGTTCTGTTGCTCATCATAATGAGCGGGTGTCACATTCCCTACACAGAGAGAAAAGATAATTAAGACACTCATGTACAGGTATGAAAAAGAAGCAAGTTATATTCCTTGCTAAAGACAGAAAGTATACTCCCACATGTTCAGAAACTAAACAAGGAAAATGACAACAGGAATGTTACAAACTGAGCACTCAATCAGTCAGCCTTTATTGAGCAGTTGCTACTCCACTTAATTTCTGTTCCAAATCCATACTCAGCAACTTATGCTCTACAGGATTAGGATTTCCATCTTGTTTCAATGAACAGCAGATGCCGAATGTTGTTGGGAAGCTTTTTCATAAAACATTTTGTTTAAATGACAAGTTGTGGAACAGACTGTCAAAGATTATTAGTCTAGAGGAAAAGAGTTCAGTGGTCGGATTTGAAAAAAAAAAGTCCTACAAGTTTTGCAAGAAAACAAGTAAACAATCACTGTCACTGGAGCTCCCAACAGCACCCGCTCAAGTCTGATTAAGAGTGCTTGACTGTTTCCACTAGATCTTAAATTTAATCAAATCTTTAAATACAGTGAGGTTTTGTACCCCTCACAACTGTTTTTCAGGCTGTTTGCCAATTCTGGCATTACTCTCTTGCCCTGCAAGAATTAAGGTAACAGTTAGCCCTGTAACTTCATTAAATAGATCATATGATCACATGCTGCTCTAAAGACACTCCTTTTTCTAGCACATGCTGGTTCAAGACAATTCCTTGTTTTTTGTGCATAGCTGTTAATAGGATTTCAGTGGCCTATAAGGAAGTGTTGGTCCACTGATTTTATATTATGTTCTCTCAGCTAGTAAAACAAGCAGCAAAGACAAACTACTGAAGGTTGAGTATGACTTGGTACAAAGGGGAAAAAAACATCAGAGCTGTGTAATTGAACAATTATAACTGGATATGTTTGCCACACTGATTACAGGCCCTCCTACTTCACAGAACAGTGCACATTTCTTGCTTAGTTATTGACATTACATTCTAAAAGAATGTTCTCCTTGTCAACAGCCTAGTGGTACCTCTGTCTCCTAAGGCACCTGCCTCTAAGGCAGGCTCCACATGGATTTGGAATTCTATCCAGACACTTTTAGAATTTACCCATCTTCAAGTTTCCCACTGTCATCTATCCTTTCAAGAAAAAAAAATCCAGTCTTAATGAAGAATTCCTCCTCACAGTGTACTAGCTCAAATTAGAAAAAAAAAGGCTTCACAAAATAATCAGATTTCCTCCTGGGCAGACACTGGACATACTCAGAAAAGCCCAGAAGCCTAACACTGTTCAACTTGCAAACCTTTCTGCTTTTTGAATCTGCAGGCTTTGAGCTTTTTAAATCTACAGTGCCTTAAGCATGCAAACAGTAAACAAATCCCAGGATATGATAAGTTACTAGAAACACAGTCCCGGGCAGCATCACACAAGAGCCATTCCATGAGCACATTACATTCAGGCATTCACAGTACATCCCTGGCAAAACACAGACTATTCCTTTCCTTGTTTCCTTTTTATAACCCAAGTAAACTTGGGTTGACAAAAGTCTTCTCCCCAACACAAAGCTTTAAACCACCTCCTCTGAAGGAACACACAGAAACTAGGGGAAAATCCATTTAAAAGACCTTCTGGAACTGAAATACAGAATTGCTGAAGCAATCTTCTCCCTTCCTCCTCCAATCTGAGGAAGCTATTTACCTTCCATGCCAATAAGAAGTAAGTTAGAAGTCAGTTGACCCCAGCCACGTTTCCCTTGCTGCTTGTTTATCCAGTTCCAGTTGAAGCCAAGGAAATCCACCACTATCTTCCTTCCAACTGTGTCATTCAGTGTTTGCTGTAGATATAGCCTGAATTGTCCAAGAGAGAAAGCAGAAATCAAGTACTAAGCTTTGTCATGAACACAGACATACTATCTCTTCAGAAAGATTTCAAAACAGAGAAGTACCAGCTAGAGATTCTGTTCTATCACTATACAACTTCAACACCTGAGGAAGGAAACAGTTTCAAAAAGGCCCCAAACTTTGCTGTAAGGTTTCCCAGTACAGGAGAGAACAGACCTTGGTTCAACTTGAACAATTACAAGGGAAAAACATAATTTTAAGGAACATCAACCCTCTCACAGGGCAGGAGGAGGAAACGCTAAACAGAGCGGCCAGTATCAAATATGTTCATGTCTAATCCCTAGATGAATGCCACCCTTCTAATTCACCTGCAATGCCAGTTACTTCTTCTAGCAGAACTACATGAGGGAAAAAGGGGGCTCAGGAGAGCCTGAACATTTCAGTATCAAGTTACTTAAAGCCATGTTTACATTTAGACATAGAGGATCAGAGGAATCAAGCATGTGTACCAACAATCACAGTATGCTGTCTGCAATGCTGGAAGAAAATGCATTTTTAAGAGCAAGGACCGCGTTCTCTTTTGGAAAAAGCACACCCAAAGCT
Source organism: Cisticola juncidis (assembly GCA_013400215.1). Classification (NCBI taxonomy): domain Eukaryota; kingdom Metazoa; phylum Chordata; class Aves; order Passeriformes; family Cisticolidae; genus Cisticola; species Cisticola juncidis. The sequence continues at coordinate 242,242 of VXBR01000879.1, forward strand.
GAGAAAGAAGAGAAATGCACAGATGACAAGTGGGCATGTGTACAGTGTTCCTTCAGTTAAGACACAATTAAGCATCTGTAAGTCCTTTTAGAGGACTGTGATTGAAAATACTCAGGGTTTAAGTACAGCTGCTGACAGTTATATTCCATGTGCACTTGAAGCTCCTCTCAATAACTTACAACTCTGTTAGTGGCACAGGCCATCACCACCAGTACACAGCATGTGCACAACCTGGCCCCATATTACTGAAAGAGGGTTAGCTCCAGCTGCCTTGGGATTCTGTGGGAAAGCCTGAATGCCATGGTGTGTACCTTTTCATCAGACAACAAAGCTTCTCTACCAATACCACATTCTACCAAAAAAAAGTGAAGCTTAATTTTATCTCTATATAAACCCCACCTCACACAGAGGAGGAAAAAAATAAATACATTCCCACAACGAGTGTGAACAGTTTGCTTGGTGGGACTTTTCTAATAAAGTAACAAGGCTGCTGTCAACTAGAAGACTTGCAGGTAAAGCAGGATTATTAAAAAGAAACAAACAAAAAGTCCAAAAAGTTCAAGACACGTTAATCATCAACACCCACGGAAGAGAAACCTAGCTCCTACTTAGGTCTGAAGGAACAGAGAAACCTCCACATGCCACATCTCACTTACCTCTCAGCACTCCCTTTTTGTTGTATTTCTTTGAGTCTGTCCACAAACTCATTAAACTTCATTTCTTCCCTACTTGACTTGGGTTTGAAGTTCTTAAAATTGGCCATTTTCTTCTCATCATAGTACAAAAACTTGTGTGTGCTGGCACTATACACTGAGAAGTCCCCATTGCCAATGTTTTCCTGGAGGTAGTCCAGGTCCCATTTGAGAGCAGGATAAACCAGATTCGTATCTGTCAGCACCACTGGCTCCTGGAGAGAAACAGGAAGTCTATTGAATCAAAGACTTCTTGAACTTAAGAACGAACACACTCATTACTGCACCCACAAAAATTCACTTTCAAAATGGGGACTTGGAATAGACATTTGAAGTAATCATATACCTGGTTCTAGAGAGAAAACCAAGCAAGACATGACAGGAAGTTTTAAGAAAGTAGTGGCCTGGGGTTACAGTAAGCTCCTGGTAGCAGTGGGACAGATTGCACTATCTACTTAGCCGATCTCTAGCAGCGAGGTTAGACAAACACCAGCTGGCAACACTTCTGGGCCTGCTGGTCCTGCCACGTAGCCAGGAGACACAGTTGATTCTGGCTGGTCACTTCCAGCCTCAGCTGTGAAGGGGGAAATGCCAACAAAAAGATCCCTCTGAATACAGAAACAGGATTCATCTCTTTTCTCAGAGGACTGCGAATAACCAGCCACCAAAAAACTCACCGTCTCTTCTACCATTACAAAAGAAAGACAAAGGACATTGCCTGTCTCCTCATCTACCAGTAGTAAGCAACCCAACCAAGGCAGCGCTGTGTTCCCAACCTGTGCATACACAACTTACCTTCTTGCAGACTTTCCGTAAAAAAACCCAACTACCAAACCTACCAAAATGAGACTGAGCTGGTACAGAAGCAATACAAGAGCCACCCTGCAAAGGAACCTTTACACCTGTGGCCGCTCACACTTAAAAACCAATCAACATGTACCCAGGGTTTTACACAACGTTCCCACAACTTCCATTCCGATAACAAAGGGCTTCAAACAAACATTCCCTGCGAATTTCACAGCTCAATGCTGTAGCACCGAAGAAAAACGTCCACTACAGCAGCGAGGAGCGGGACAGCGGCTACAACGGAGCCCGCGCGGCAGCCCGGACGGACAGGGCCGGGATGAGCGGGTGACTGCGCCCCAGATCCACCTCACCTCGTTCTCGATGAGCTCCTCGGCGCGGGGGTCGCTGTGGCTGAGCCGCGGGATGGGCCGCGTCTCGAAGGAGTAGCGGCGGAACTGGGAGTCGTTCCAGCCGGGCCCTGTCGCCACCGTCGGGCCCTCCCGGCAGCCCGTGGCCGCCGCCGAGGAGGAGCAGGAGGAAGAGGAGGGAGGAGAAGAAGAGGAAGAGGAGGAGGAGGACGAGGCCGCCGCCATCGCCGCCTCCACCGGAGAACCCGTACCGAGGAAGCCGGAAGCGGAAGCTGCGCACCCATGGCAACGCCGGAAGCGAAGGGCGAAGACGGAGGGCAGAGAACCATAGAGAGGTAGGGAGAGAGAGAGAGCGGCGGCGGCTGCGGCAGCGCCCCCGCGCGGGCGGAGGCTGCAGGGGCTGCGCTGCCCTTGTCCTGCTGTCCCTTTTCAAGGCTCTCGGTCACCCCCGGGAGCACAGGCAGGGGCAGACCCGCTGCAGAAAACAGAAAGGATGGGCTCTGCAGCCTCGTTGCCGGGCCCCGTGCAGCCCCGGGTGCCTTCAGCCGGCAGCCCTTCCCCTTAAAGGCGGCGGAGCGAGCGCCAGCGCTGCCCCTCGGGCGACATCATTTTAGCAGGATTTCATGAACTGTTTGATTGAAGTGAGAGCTGTTGAATTATTATCTTATTGTATGTTTATTATGTGAGACAAAGTCTGCATTTAGCTTTTAATCTGCAAACAGCAAGAATGATGATCACTATTTCCCAAGAATGCATGCCACATTAGGCATCAGCTCTGGAGAAAATTTTGGTCTCTGACATTCAGTGGTTTTCATCTTACAGTAACTGGGATTTGTTCTGCCTGTGCAGAACTTTGCCTTGTGAGAATAATGCAGTTTCCCTTTGTCCTTTCAAAATTTATTAATATAATTAGTTTCTCGGAAAATTAATGCCCTCTCACCTTTTAAATCTACAGCATTTCTGCAGTACAGGCTACCAACATTTTTTACCGTGTATTTGCAAATATATTTGGGTGCTTAGGAAACTTGAAACACAGCTGTGGAAAACTCGGACATAATTCAGAAAATAAATACCCAGCTGTGAAGAGCTGATGTAAGAAGTAGGTGACCACAATCCAAGCCTGCAGTGAGGCCTGAGCCCAAGTGAACAGGAACCAAGTGCTGTGGGCTGCAGAAGTGGGACAGGCACCAAATGCTGCTCCATGGAAAACAGCAGCAGTATCTGCACTGGAAGGTTGGGCTCTGAGTTAATAACATTATTAGATAACCGAGTAACTTCACTGCACACTCGTTTCAAGGGAGTTGGCTGAATTGACACCGTCCCTAAAATTACATTAATAGGCCTTTCTTTGGGATAAGTGAAAGAATCCTGTTCTTTATCTGTGACAAAGCCCCCATCTCAGGCATGCTGTATCGCAGATATATTTTTGTGGTTCATCACTATCTTCATTCAATTACTAGGTTTAAAATTAATGTTGTTATTAGAAGGAATGGCTTTGATGACAAATTGTCTGTGATAGTTTTTGAGCTGCAAAGGTTTATAATGTAAATCGTTATAGAGACATTTCCCATTATGGCTGATGTGAATAACTGAAAGAAAATGAGTTCAACTACCACAGAGTTTACATAATGAAGTAAACTGCAAAATCCTTTAATGCTCATATTGATTTTATTTACAATAATACATTGCTTACATTTGAAGAATCACATTGCTAAATTAACATGCCATTTCTGCTGTCCACCTTCCCCTGGCTCTATAGAGACAAGACGATTACATTTGAGTATCGAATAATAATATTGATACTGATACAAAGAAGGCGATTTGCATAACAGCGCTGGGCAGGCATCGATCCGATTGAGCATCGATCCGGCTGCTTCGCAGGAGGCTCCCCGCGTCTGGAAGGCAGTTCCTGCCATAAGTTCCCATCGCCCCGCTTCAGACGATGACAGACAGAGCACAATACCGCACCGGTGCCTTTTCCGTCCATTAACTTCGTGTCAGTATTACAAACCAGCGGTCGATTTATTCCTGCTCCGGCGGGGCTCGGTGCCGGGAGCAGAGGCTGCCCCGCCCCCTCATCGGCCCCGCCCCCGTCAGCCNTCTGCCGCGTTGCTCCCCCGCAGCCTCGGAAATGTCCAAGGACATGATGCCCGGGCCATACCCGCGGACTCCGGAGGAGCGGGCAGCCGCTGCGAAGAAGTACAACATGCGGGTAGAGGACTACCAGCCCTACCCCGACGACGGCCTCGGGTGAGCTGAGGGGTGCCGTTGTTCCACGGCCGGGAGCGGGCCGGGGCAGCTCCTGTCCTTGTGGGGAGGTGAATGCCTGGCTTTTCTGTACTGTGAGCTTAGAGCTTTGAGGACACTTCAGTGTTTTAAAATAGGAACGAATTGAACGAGCTGGAGGCCTCTGTGAATAAAACACGAGAGGCTTCATGAGAAAAGATTTAGAGACTTCATATGCTGTTGTACTGCGGAGCTACAACAGCATATGAGTGTTGAGAATAAAGGTTTCAGGAAATGTTTAAATGTTGGGGAATACTCTGACATGTGCCAAGATAACTAGTGTTCCGTATTTTAGTTAAGCTTGCGTTTTCTTTCATCTAGTAGAGCCCAATAAGGCCAGTTTGGGGAATGCCATTTGTTATGGTGAACAGGTATCGAGGTAATTATTGTTGTGCTAGTTGTTTTAATGCATTTCAAAAATGTATATGCCTGAAAGCTATAAAAACAAAGTAGTATTCTTTTTTTTTTCTTAGGCCTGTCTTATACTGTCTCCTACAACTTATATCTAAATTAGTAGCGATTTCTTGATGTTTGTTCTTTTGTTTGTTTCTCCTAGGTATGGTGACTATCCCATGCTCCCTAATAAGTCTCAATATGAGAGAGACCCCTGGTACCAGTGGGACCAGCCGGACATGAGGCATAACTGGGGAGAGCCGGTAGGAATGCCAGTCCCACTTCTCAAGTTGCTCACCAGTGTTCCTGTTACTGAATTCTAACATGTGCCTCCTGTTAGTGCTTTCTGTTGAATCCTTTGTGTAATTTCATCACCAGCGCAGGTGTTGTTGCCTGCAAGCAGGGATAGTCAGTTCAAGGCAAAGTTAGGCTGTGACTAGCTGGGTAAATACTGTGAAAATGCTGAAGACATTTAACATATGAGGACAGTTACTACTTATGAGAAGAGAGACTTTACAAACTTAACTTTCCCTGCAGGAGTAATTTTGTTTGCCTGATCAGACTCAATACGAGATCCTGGTTCAGAACTGTTTAGCAAAGAAGCCATTGTTTGAATAAAGTCCTTTCAGTGTAATGGAAGTAGCTACTGTTGCTTTATTACTCCAGGGCTTTTTTGAGGTAGACTACAGACAAGGCTGTTCTCTCTAAAGGAAGTTTGCAACATGTCCTTAGGATAAATGTGAATAGGGCATCTATATTAATTTGAAAATCTAAGCTCCTCAAATTCCTTTCAGGAGTAGCTTTTCTCCTAGTGAATGACTGCAATCTGCAATTACTGAGCTTGGTAATTGACTTATGATCTCTTTACTAAAAGCAAGATTTCATCTAAGTATGTGTGCTTAATATATCATAGTAAAACCATGTCAGAGCATTTCAACATGTGTACCACAGCAAAGTGTATGTTGTAATGACTATAAAGGCACATGAACAAAACCCTTGTTCATTCTGTGTTGTTGTAGTGTTTGCTGCAGGAAGCCTTTGCACATGGTGCTGGCAATAAGAGGGGGCTGTACTGGTGTATTCCAGGTGTCAGCAGATGCCCCCATTTAGGCAGCTGTTTAGGCAGCTCATGCTGGCTCTGCCTTTCATAGGAAACAGCTCTGGGGGAACTACAGATGGGAATCTGGAAGTAATACTTGAGCTACAAATTAATAAGTTCTCTGCATTTATTAAAGTGAAAGGAGGCTATAGGCAGAATGTGCTTGAGACTTTTCTATTTATACTTCAGGGCATTAGCTTGCTACCAGCCTTGCTCTTGTTGAGGAGTAAGAGCAGCAGGTCCTCTCCCTGTTTTGAGGGGTCAGCTTCCAAGTGTTGGGTAGTTGCTTCTTTGTTTGAAATAGCACTACTTCTGTTTGAGTATGTGACTGAGCTTCCATTAATGAGGGTTCCAATTTATACCATTCCTTTCCAATAGTCCTGGGGAACAAAGCTGAGGTGGAGTGATTATGCTTAGAAACAAAAACTGCTGCTATCCTGTATTTAAGCATATTGTGTGGTATAAACATAGGATGAAATGTAGAGTCTTTTGAGTTTTACTGTATGCAACAATTTGTTGTGACTGTAGGTAAACCATGTACCTCCTCTGTGGCTTTATCTCTGCATTGGAGGTGGAGATGAAACAGCTTCTGGCAGTTTTGTGAATGCTGTGATGTCCTGCTTCCCTGGAGTAAAGCGTCTTGACCCCTGTTGGTAAATGTGCAATTGTTTTCCTTTGTTCTTTAGATGCACTGGGACTTTGACATGTACATTCGGAACCGGGTTGATACATCCCCCACTGTCGTTCCCTGGCACACCATGAGCAAACACTTCTTTATCTTTTTGGGCACAATGCTGATCATGTTTGGTCTTGGAGTGATCTACCCATCCTACAGGCCTGTGGTGAGTGAAACCTAAGGGTAAAGGGAGGAGAGGTAGCTGTATTTCTTGTCATTGCCAATGCCCATAAGAGTGGTTTGCCGAAGAGGAGTGATGGGTGCGGATGCAAAACTACTGCTGGCAGTGGATGGGCCAGGGGGTGTCCTGTGGCCTCATCTAGCCCGAGTTATTCTCTTGACAGGCCTAGCTCAGCTCACCCCAGATGCTGCTTCAGAGTTAGCAGTTCCTGTTCACGGGGCACAAATTTGAGCTATGTTTCTTACAATATCCTGTCTTTGGTCTAGGTACTCTCTTTCCCTGTGTGTGCATTTACTCAAGTGAGATTCTTTAACTCTTCTCTTGCCTTGTGTTTTTAACTATATCTCATGAGCTGTGTCATTTGGGGATTGTACTCTTGAAAAACATGTCTGAATACGCAAGCAGCTTTTGCAATATATTATCCTCATGCTGTGAGATAAACTGTTGATTAAGATTACAAGCAAGACTGCCTTGATGTTTCTGTTAAAAACAATCATTTATGCAAGGAAGCCCCTATTTCTGAATTTACTTTCCTCATACTCTAATATTCTAGCTGAAGCACTTAAGAAATAAAAATTTAGGTCATAAATTACAAGCCTTCATTACGGTGGGATGGAATGAGACATTTTCCTCTTACCCCTTAATTTGCTTGGAGAATGTGGTAAATTTGCCACTCTTTGTCTCTTCTTGTAGGGACCGAAGCAATATCCCTTCAATGACCTGTATCTGGAGAAAGGAGGAGACCCCAATAAAGAGCCACCCGCCGTGATACACTATGAAATTTGAAAGTTGTTGAAGTGCTACATTTCCATCAGTTCTGCTGGGGAAGGAATCTTCTCTAGTGTTCACTGGCATATGTTAACACTTGTTCTTCAATGTTCATCTGCTAACTGCAGTGAAATATATCAGTGACACCTACTGTGCTAGTTGTCTTCTGTTGGTTTGAGAAGGCTGAATTATAGCTAATGAAATAGAGTGAGCTTTGCCATTTTTCTAAATGGGATAATATCTGTGGGGCAAAGTTATGAGTGCAGATCTAAGTCATTTATGTATCTTGTGCACAAACATTCCTCACCTGTGCCTGCTTGTGTAGGCAATATCTGCCTGTAACCAAGGCATTTAATGCAGGTGCTGCTGGGAGTTGAACTGGAGTGTCACTGTATACTGTAAAATGACAGGCAGAAACAGATTGGCAAGTGCCAGTCCTTGGGAGTCTTGTACTGTGTCATCCCTTACTGGGAGTTGACTTACATCTCTTCCAGGTCTAGAGGGCCTCTCAGGTGAAGTTTGCACAACCAGTAGGAAGCACTTATGGGGCACAGAGCCTTGCAGTGTGTAGCTTGAAGCTGACAGCAGAGCTGTGTGGGCAGCAATGATATGAAAAGGCTAAGGAGCAAGTTCAGCTCTGTCCAGATCTGCTTTGATCCAAGTGCTCAGGTGCCCATAATGGTTCCTTTATGGCCTGAGTTCATCCACCTGGCCTGAGTTACATCTGACCCATGAACTCTGCTTGTTTGCTGCAAACCACTGGGCTTGGACCTCCTATAGCTTCAGCAACAGTTTGCTTGGGAAAGTTATACATACAGTTAAATTAAGCTCCTAAATTTACCCAGCTCCACTCGATAACATAAGTTTCTTTTCCTCTTGTTGCTGGAGGAGACAGTACCTTTAGTACTGATTTACAGGGAATCTTCTCTCAACTCTGCCATGTCTATGGCTTGTCTATGCCTTGACACCACTGTTTAGTTGCAGGAGTAGGTGATTACAGAAGGCTGAAGGCTTGGGCCACTCTAGGTGCTTCCTATAAACTGGATGCTGTGCTCTGCTCTCAGCACCCTGTCACAGCTCCTAGTTTTGTGTTTTAAAAGAAGCAGGTATATAAAGGCAGTGATTCATGGTTTCCTCATCTGCACAGATTTTAAACCCCAAATTCTAAAGGGACTGTTAATTTTGTTTTTGTATACAGGTTTTGATAAAGATACATATCAAAGGAAATTATAGGATTGGATGCTAGGACATAGTTTTATTTGCACCTAAATATTTGTAACTCCTTCAGAGGTGCTGAATAATCAACATTCCTCATAGCTTTTGTAAGCTGTCCCCTTCTCATTACAGAAATGCTTGCTTTTAAATTATAGTCAATGATATTTTATCCCAGAAGGGTTTTTAAGTGGGTTTTGGTTTTTTTTTCTTTTGCTTTGGGGACCTTAAGACTGAACTCCATTTTGCAGGATTAAACACTCCCTGGGGATACTTGAGTTGAGAATTACCATCTTACAGCATACATGAGAACACTATATACAATGTCGTGAGAGTTGTAAGAGTCTTCAGGTAAAAGAGGGTGGTCAGAGCAGTAATGGAACCGTGGCTTGGTATGATAGTGTAGCACTGCACTGAGGCAGGGCTAGGCCCACCCAGCCCACTGTGCAGCGTTCCAGTGCTGCTGCCCGCTTTGGGGACTTCCAGTCAGTTTGTTCTACAAGGTCGCTTAATTATGGTTTTCATCATGGGGAAGGCATAATGGGTTGGGCAGATATGGCTCAGAAATCCTAAAACAATGGGGGTGCTAATGTAACTTTTTTCTTAAAGCGGGAGAGATGTAAGGGAAGAAAGCCTGGGTCCTTCTGCATGTATTTTCCTGGCAATTAAAATACTTCCAGAAATAGACACTCTTTTCCCTTCTGCACGCCCTCGGGATGCATTACATTTTTAGCTAAGTTAAAGTTCTGAGCGGGGTCACGGCAGCCGCAGCAGAGCCGGGCTCCAGCCGTGGTGTCCTGGCTCCGGCGTGAACCCTCCGGNCCCCCAGCGCAGGGCTGCGGTGCTGCCCTGCTCGTCTCGCTGTCGAGACTCCGCTCCCAGGTGCCGTGGCCCCGTCCTTGCCCCGGGAGCCTCGGCTCCCCTCTCCCATCTTTCCTCCGCCGGCCGGCTGGCGGCGGGCGGGGAGCGGCCGGGGATCTCAGCTGTGTGACCTGGGCCGCGGAGAGGCCTCTGGCGTAGCCCAGAGCCTGTGTCTGACACCGGTGTCCGAGGTCGGTGTTTTCCTCCTAGACCCTTGCACTTTTTCACCATCCCACGGGGTAATGCTGTTGTGCAGACAAGCACATTTGAGACGTGTGTGCACTGAGCAGCGCTGTGCAACGGGCAGCAGCTTCTGAAACTGCGCAGAGCACAAGAAGTTTCTTTATATACCAGTGGAGCTGTCATGGAGGAATGTGCTGAGCCCTGCCCTGCAACAACCCCACCTTGCACACACCAGTGATTAGCTGAGATTAGCTGAGTGTGTCTCTGCCCTCTGTAATCGGGGTTTATAATAAGCACATACGAGAACAGCCTAGCTGTGGGGTGTTGGGGAGCTGCGGCAGGAGGGTGTCAAATAAGTGCAAATGGAAGGGGCAGTACAGAGATTTTAAATTGACACCGGGATGTGGAAACTGTAGGGACAGTTTGTGTCTTAACCATTGTGTCTTTGCTGGGGGATGTTTTTCAGGTCTTAGGGTGTCTGCTTGTCACCTGCGTGACCTTGGACAAATCTTTTTTGTTCTGCCCGAGTTTCACTTTTAGCTAAGTGTAGGGAGATCAGACTGTCAGATCCTTTGTGTGCAGTGCTGGAAGTCCAATATCAGTAGGAGCTGTTCAGAGAGGAATGGTTGGATGTCCAGTGGCAGGAGGAGGACTTGGAAAGTCAGTGGGAGGGGATTTCTGATTGACAGTATTTGGTGGTGCAAGAGAGAGAAGGCCTTACTAGAGTGCTGTCAGGAATAATTATTATGACAGCTTTGAGGCTCAGTTGGCTCATACAACTATGGTCTTACTATAATGTACTGTAGAGCTGTAAGTATTTCAGGTTAGCAAAGGTGAGGAATTTTTTCCTCCAACAGCATTGTTTGCATGGTCCAATGTAATTTGGAAATTTTCACTGTTTAGCTGCACACTCTCTATTTCTCAGTGGTGAGGTGTGCTCTGACCTGTCAGGTTTTGCTTTGCAGACATTGTTACCCTTTAAGGTCTGTGCAGGAAGCCATATCTGGGAAAAGCTGTGGGGAATTGCTGCTTCTGTCCGCTCCCTTTGGGGCTGAGTTTCATTAGTATATTAGATCTGTAATCAGATGGATGTCTGTAGAAGGGTGAGGAATTGTCGTGATTAATTATTTAGAAGTCCTGAGAAAACTATGAGCTTTTTCTTGGAAGTCTTAGATGCTATTTTGAGAGATGACAGCAGGTGGCAAACTCTCCCTAAAAATTCTGTTGTGGAAGAGTTTAATTCTTGCCCAGATTTTTCTCAGGCAGCTGGAAGAGTTTGCTAAAGAAGGGCTTTTTCCTTCTTTAAGGATTATGAGTCCTCTCCTGGATACAGATATGCATACTGTATAGAAGGATCACTTCTCTAAAACTAAGACTCTAACAGGCTTTTTTTTTCCGTTTCAAACTCAGAGCTCACTGACTTGAGGAGGTGCTGCTGTATCTCTGCAGATCCTCAGCTGCAGTGGAGGTGAACTGCTTGGACATTTTAAAGAGATGGTTGATACTGTTATCGTTTAGCTTCCTATGCATCCTCTGTGGGCCTTCTCAAGTCTGTTGGAACCACTGCAGTCTCCCCTTAGGGCCAGGGACACAGCAAGCCTGTTCAATACCTAGGATCCAGCACTTCTACAGTTGTTCTGTTGACATTGAGCCACTCTAAATGGAGTGTTGTTTGCTTTCCCCCATTTGGGTGGGTTACCATGACCAAGACACTTTACCTTCACATTCTGTGTGTGTCACACACTTAAGTGTGTGAAAAGAGAACAGTAATGATGCAGTAATTGACTTTCTTATGTAAAACACACTATTGACAAGAAAAGCCAAACAATTGATCAATTTTGTTCAGCACAATTTTTGCAGCTTATCTTTATTTGCAATTATTTCAGCCATGCAATCAGTCTAGCACAGAGGTAAGGACGGGGAGCTTGTACTATTTACTCAACTAAGTTTGTGATAGTTGCACTTTTCACTGAATCCTTACCAGTTAATTTCCTGTAGGGAAGAGGTCTGGCCATTGTCTATTAGTGTTCACAGGGAAGTTGCCCTATCAAAAGCCCAGAAGCAGTGAGGCCTGAGTGTATAGCCAGCTCCTACAACTGATAGATTGTAACTGGAGGAGGAAGAGGCAAGAAAGCAGCTGTAAGGAGCACACCAAGCTGTCCTGCCCGCCACAGTCGTGGAGTCCACTAGAGCCTTGTGCAATAGACTGTTGCTAGAAGATTCACCTGACTTCTGGGGATATTTTCACTCCCTTCTGCCAGTGAAGGGAGGAGACCTGGACAGGGTTTCTGCAGTAGTATGGGAGGCGTGAGTAGGTGCTGGAACATCTTGAGAGATGTGCTGCAGAGAGAGTGTGGTGGATCCCTACCAAGTACCCCACAAAGCGTGTACTGGAAGACTGGAAAATAAGCTTTAGAGATTTCTTATGCTAATGATGAGACGATCTTTCCACCTCTATTTGTAGTGTGCATGAAGAAATAGTTGCACTGTTTTTAATTGTACAAGAGTTCTGTTCAGATTCTGTTGTGCCTTAATAAAGTTGGGATAAGCTTAATATGAGAATAGCCATTGGCAGTTTGAGCTTTGGGACATGCTGCTGCAGACTAATGCTAAAAAGCATTAAATAGATTCTAGTCAATCAGCATATCCCAATAGTGCATAGGAGAGAGAGAGAGGATGTCCTTCTGACTCGTGAGGCAGAAGAAACCCTAAAAAAAGGTGTGGAATTATTAGCTGGGAGGTCCAACCCGAGAAGTAATGCTGACCAAACTTCTCCCATTCTGTGGACTCTGGGAGCCAGTTTCTTATAAGCCCTGCATCTGAACAGAGGGCCCTGTGATGCAGTTTGTGGTTTAGACCCACAGTGTCAAATAGTCAGGATAAGTTAATCACTGCAAACTGGCAGGATGCAGAGGGTTTTGCTGTGCTGCCTGCTGATAATTTTACTTTATTCAGCATGATATCATCTGAGCATACAGTTCTGTTTAGTTAGAGTTAAAAGACTGCAGTGCAGCCAAGCTCAAAAAGTTTAGGCACTACTCATGAGAGTGACCCCAGTAGCCTGTGAATGTCCATACATCATTTATGATGCTTGGAAGGCCTGTTTATGGTCAGGAGTGGAGTGCTGGATGCTTCCTCCTTAGTAAGAATGGGATCCTACTCAGAACAATAATTATTTGTATTGTACTCAGTTATCTTTATATTCAGTTTTGCAGCCTCCCAGCTGCCTGCTGTTTATGTTTGATTTTCAATTAACCTGCCACATTGTTGCCCAACTAATCTCCCTCTGGAGACATGGGGAATATTTGTTCCAGTTTTACAGGTGTCACTCCATCTATCCTGAGTAAATAAAAAGAGTGGCTCTTAGTGCTGAGATTGAAACCCAGTAGTTACTTGTGGTTTACTTCTTCTCACCTTCTACCATTTGCTGGTTCAAAGAGAAAGTCAAATGATTTTTTTTCCTCCCACTTTTCTGAGGAGCAAGAACAAAGTACATTAACTGAATTGGCACAGATAGCATTGCACTTTGTTTTCTGTTGCCACGTCACTTTTCTGCATGGAATTTAGCCTGCCCTGAGCTTTCTTCTGCTTCCTTTTTGCTTATGTATATACTGACATTAGCTTGTTTGGAGAGAGCAACTAGTGCTAGGTAAAAAACCCCATTTGTTTTAATTAATTTCTGCAGCTGATTTAAACGAGTCTGTAGTGAAGACTTGAGTATGTTAATTTAGATTCCCTTCTTTTTTCTGAAACTCTCCTGTAATTGGGACATATGAAAAAGAGAGCTATATATGAAAGAAAATCTGGGGTCAGACAGTGGGATTGTGATGGGGAGTTTAATGAATTCTCAGATATCCTGATTCATTCCAGTAAAACTGTATTTGCTGCCTCAGGAAGTAGCAATTAACTTCTTTTGAGAGCAATGTGTTCTCATCATGTTTCTGATGTGAATATTTTCACATCAGCTGTATCTCTCTGTTCTAAACTCTGTGTGAAATTTCTTTCAGAGTCTAGAAAATGAAGCTAAAAGAAATTGAGCGAACGGCTGTGCAGGCGTGGAGTCCAGCAAACAACCACCCTATTTACCTAGCAACAGGTAAAGTTCTTCACAATTTGGAAATATTAGAATATGAATCACAGAAAAAAATATGTAGAGTTGTACGAGTTTTAGCTTTCAACAGTTTCCATCTTGATAGTGTCTGGAAAACTTACAAGAAATATAACAAAAACATTACAGCTTTTATGTTTTTTTAAATTTAGAGAATTACTTTTGTGCCCAACTTTGGCCTTTTAAAAGTGAGTGATTTTTCAAAGGTTGAATACACAATTTTTTGATAGCTAATTAAGACTGTATAGACACTTAACATTGCTTGCTATTCTGCATTACACGCTTCCTATGCCTGTGGGGGAAAAAAATAATTAAATTAATTTGAGTCATGTTCATTTAAGGTCACTTATACTTGTCTGTCTTCCGTCATAATCATGTAGCTTGACAATCAAATAGTATAAATATCTTCTCCCTGAAGTTGCCTGTTTTGGTTAACGTTCCATTTCCAGTACTTCTGCAAAACCTTACATTGTTGATTTTATTAACCAATCACTATTCTTAGAATAATTTTATTTCCTGAAGCAGAAAGTGAGCCCGTTCACTGAACTGGCAGCAGGCAAGTGTGTCTGTGTGGAGCTGACAGCTCCAGTGGTTTTGTTGGGTTTGCATGGTAAGGCTTTGCTAGCTGGGGTGGCTTCTGTAAGAAGCTGCTAGAGCAATGCCAGCCAGCTGCCACACTGACCCACTGCTGAGCCCAGCAGTGCCAGTGGGAGCACCTCTGGGATGACAGAGTTAATAAGAGGGAGAAAAAATGCCCTGTGTAACTGAAGCACTAGAGAGGAATGAGAATATGTGAGAGAAAGAATGCTGTAGTCACCAAATTCCATGCAGAAACATGGGCTGGAGGTGCATCAGGTGCTTCTCTGCTTCAGAGCAGAAGTTCCTCTGCAGCCTCTGGTGAAGACCTTAGTGAGGCAGCCCATGGAGGTCCATGGTGAACAGATACCAAACTACAATCCACCATGCTGGAGCAGGAGGATGCCAAGGGATGCTGTGGCCCTGTGGAAACCCCATGCTGGAGCAGGCTCTTGGAAGGGCCTGTGGCCCCATGGAAGCAGGAGCCCACACTGGAACAGGTTGCTGGCAGGATGTGTGACCCTGTGGGGGACTGAGGTTGAGCCAATCTGTTCTGAAAGAGCACTCCATGGAGGGGTCCCACAGTGGATCAGCTGGTGAAGGACTACAGCCTCTGGGAAGGATTTGCATTGGGGAAGTTTGCAGAGAGCAAGGCCAGAGTTTTGGTTGAACCAAAGGTCTTGGCTTCAGTTTGCTTTAGATCAGAAGCTGTGTAGTTTCATAATTTGTACTGCTTTTTAATAGTCCTTTGGGCAATTTCCATGCTGTAAACATCCCTTTGGTAACTGGGGGACAGTTTACCTGGCAGTGTCCCATTAGGCAATGTTAAATCAAATTGTAGCTTTTATTCCATAAGAATAAGGAGAAAGAAGGAAGCTACCAAATTGTGACTCCTAGCTGTGTGTCGTTGTTGAGGCATTTTTAGTTGGTTACAGTTGAAGAACTTATGCTGTGGAGTAGGTTTTCAAGGTCTGATTAAGACATGTCAAGATTGAGGAGCAATATGCAGAAGTACTTGGGATCATAATTGTAGCTTTTATACAGGATTTTATGTAGGATTTTATGATGTCAGTGCATTTGTAATGTAGAGAAGAACCTAATATCAAAAGCCATAGTTTCTTGGAGGAGGGTGCATGAATTGCACCTATCCCAAAAAGAAAGTTACCTGTGTAACAGTAACCTTGGTGACCAGAATTTCCTGAAGAACTTTTAATTTCTTCCGAAGTCTTTGTCATAATTGTTGATTCCTTTTTCTGAGATGTTCAGACATGTCCTCTTTTGAATTGTTAAAACACCACAGTTGTTCTGACTATGAAGAATGGGTTTTCTGTGCCTTACTTTTTTTGTATCTTATGCTTTTGATAAAAATTCCTACTTTTGCTGCCCTTTTAATTCTGCTAGGAACATCTGCCCAACAACTGGATGCATCCTTCAGTACAAATGCCACCTTGGAAATATTTGAGGTTGATTTCAGGGATCCCTCCCTGGACATGAAGCAGAAAGGAGCACTTCCTGCCTCAAACAGGTACTAGAGGCTCATACTGATATATCAATCAGTGAAACTGCAAAGGGTTTTCTGGTGCAAGAAAGGAGAGGAGGAGATAATGTTTACAGCATATGAAGTGGTCTTTTGAATCAATTGATCTCTCTTCAAAATTGGAACATCTTTGTTGATACAGATCATATTGGGTATAAAAGGAGAATAATTGGACTATTGGGGAAATCTGAAATTACTTGCACAGTAGTCAGTCAGTAGAGACACTATGTATAATGTGAATTTGCTGGGGCTAACAATTTGCACTGAAGAGACTGTAAGAGAGGAAAACTTACATTCCAGCTTTTTAAAACAAGACGATTTCTTAGGCTCATCAGTGTGCGTGATATCTGCACCCAGTGCAAAACAGAGCTTGGATTTCTAACTAGCAGATTTTAAAGCATGTAAACGTATTTTCCAGATAATGGCTCTAGAAATGAAGGCACATAGATCTCAACTAATTTTCAATAAAGCGTGGACTAGCAGATTTCACCCACCAAATCCCATGTGAGGTCCTAAATGTTTTAAACAAACAACAAAACAGCCAAAAAAATAGATAAGCTCTTCCTTTTTAAGTTCTCTTCAAAAGTTGTTGGAAGGAAGCTTATTTCTTTTTTTGCATGCAAGAGCCACAGTCCTCTTAAAAGGGAGATGATTGTTTAAAGTGCTGACTGATGGATATGTTTGATAGGTTGAAACACAGATGTGAGTTTTCATAATGAAGAGAGTGTCTTGCTTGCTGCCAAACATCATGGCCTATACCATTTTATTTTCTTCTTTTTTTAGGTTTCATAAGCTGATCTGGGGGAACTTTGGAAATGGGTCTGCAGAGTCCTCTGGAGTGATTGTTGGTGGAGGGGATAATGGAGTCCTGACAATGTACAGTGTGCACTGCATCTTGACTTCAAAGGGCGACCCTGTCATCGGGCAGACAGAGAAACATTCAGGGCCTGTTCGAGCCCTTGACTTCAACCCTTTTCAGGTGTGTGACATGAAGATACCAAAGGAAAGTTAACCTCCATGTTAGAGAATGTGTTCCTTTGTGTATAGATTCATAAAGTGAAGGGACAAATTTTAGCTTAAGAGAGACAGTAGTTGTGACACAAGGCTGGTTTAAGACTCAGATTTGGGTTCTGTTCACAGCTTTGCTACTGAATTCCCTGTGACCTTGTTCAAATCGCTTACATCTCTATAAAAACATGTCTTATAATATTGTTACATGTCAAACAATTGTCCTTTCGAAGTCAGAACTTCTGTTTTTATATTTGTTCAGTTGGTGTTTAATTCAGTGAGACTCTGAATGTGGGAATTACATTTGAAAGGACTGCAGCATAAATGAGGAGTGAACAGAACATGGTTCTTGTGGTAGCACAAAGGCAAATGGAAAATCGTCTGCAGTCAATTATGAGAAACGTGCATCTTCTGAGAAGATACCAGGTCCTTGGTGCCAGGATGCAGAGTAAAGGCTCAGCTGGCCAGAGATGGTGGCTTACAGGCCTGTGGCACAATTTCATCATGGTTACCAGCAGCCACCTGCACAAAACTGGACAAATTTTAAATGTGCCTCTGCTATGGCACAGTGGATGGCATGGAGGCCAGAGATGTGCTGGGTTTATAATCCACTTAGTAACTTTATGCATGTCAGTGAAATACAGCTGTGAAATACAGCTCTCATCTCACTTTGAAGGATTTTGGGGGTTTTGCTTCTGTTTATTTTTTAAGAAATCTGTGAGCAAAAATTTCAGCTGAGGTTTTCCTCTTTTTTTCCTACAGAGTAATCTCTTGGCTTCTGGAGCCAATGATTCAGAAATTTTCATCTGGGACTTGAATAATTTCAGTGTGCCTATGACTCCAGGGACTAAATCACAGGTAAGCAAGTTTTCCTCTGGGCAATACTCCTGCAGTTTTGTATCTCAGTAGGCAAGACAAAAAGATGTGAGTGGAGATATCCTAGCCTCATCAGTCTGTGAAAGGGGAATGACTTTGAAGTCTGTCAGGAGAGAGGTCAATCAGAAGAGACTGACTGGTTTCATTCTTGGGGGTGGAAAAAGTGTTGTAAAGGGAGGGGGGGTAGACTGGCAAGCTCTGGAAGGATGCACTTTGCATGGATGGGTAAGCTCTTTGTGGATTTGAATCAAGTAACTGACTAGTTTATCTTGTGATCCAGCTGGGGCATGTGTGATGGATTAAGGAGGTTTATTGGACCTTCTCTGAGGAATGAATTTATTTCAGGCTTCAACAGAGGCTTTTCATATCTCATGAAAGTCATATCCCTAGCAGAGCCAGTGAGCCATTAAATGCATCTTGGCTATTACTCCCAGATAATGTTTCCCAAGTTTGAAGAGGAAGAAGTTTCTGATCTTCTGATGCTTATTATATTATTCAGGGCAATCAACTCCTGAAAGCAGAAAATTCATAGTAAACTTCAGTAAAAGCAGGCCAGGTTTTTCCTCCAGTAAGTGTCCTGTTTGTTGCCGTGCCTATCTCCTACATTGCTGTAGATGCAATTAGCCATGAACACTTCATCATTTTCCATCTCACTGCACTCCTGAAATGTTGCACAAGGTCATCTTTCCATTTAAGTTCATCTGAGAAGTTGGGGTAGAAACATATATGTGTGCTCAGCTGCAGTTCTCCTAGAGTGATTTATAACACATCTGGCCAATGTAGAATCCCGTACCTGTTCCTCAAATGCAAATGTGCTTTTCCAGCTGACATTCCCCTATAGAATTTTACTGTCCATGTACTCTGAGTAAAGGAGTTTCCCTAGCCTTTCTGGTTAGTGCTGCTGATATTTCCAGTTAGTTGATCAGCAATTGAAGATGGGAATCTATGTATCATCAAATCCCTAATCCCTCTGTTAAATTATTGTCAGATTCCTGTGATTGGTGTTCCCTCAGCTGGGGAATAATGGGTGTGTGTCCTTTCCTGTCTTGGCAGCCTCATGAAGACATCAGTGTGGTGTCCTGGAATCGGCAGGTGCAGCACATCCTGTCCTCCGCTCACCCCAGCGGCAAGGCTGTGGTGTGGGACCTCAGGAAGAACGAGCCCATCATCAAAGTCAGTGACCACAGCAACAGAGTGAGTGGAGAAAAGGCTGCGTTTCTGACTAGCTTACAACATGTCACATGTCACTGCAAAGCAGTGGCATAGGATCTTGGGACAAGTGGTTTTATTCTAGGAGCTGTTGGTACAAGGTCTCTTGGAGACATAACATCAAAGCACCTCTGTTTATTTTTTCCTGAATGAAATGGGGAAACAAGACCCCTTACTGTTCCTGAAATTCATGCGCTCTTGCATTCAGTTTCTATGTTCACAACTCATTTATGGGAAGCCTCACAGCTTTCTTCCTAGGTCAACTTTGGGCTTCAACTTCTATATGATTAGTGGGGTTTTTTTTGCTGTGAAGAGAAGGTAGAAATACTTGCTGCCTGGAGCAAGACATTACTAGACTTGGTTTATGTCAAGCATTCTAGGCGAGCTCAGTACAGAATGACATGGCTTTGACCTATTTGTGCTATTGCCAGCTTGCTTTGCTGAATTTTCAGCCTGTGCTATTTTTGTCCCTAGATGCATTGCTCAGGAATGGCCTGGCATCCAGAAGTTGCAACCCAGCTAGTTCTTTCCTCTGAGGATGACCGTTTGCCAGTGATCCAAATATGGGACTTACGCTTTGCTACCTCTCCCCTTAGCCAGCTGGAAGGGCACACGAGGTGAGGACTTGCATGTTGTGTTGCATCTTTTCAAGGCAGACATCTGGGAAACTGGACTTTGGAGAACTATGATTTTGTCCTGGGCCTGCTTTCTTTCCCAGATGAACCTGGTTGAAGATAGAGATGCAAACTAGCATTTCTGAGCCAAGGTGCAAATGCATGGTGCTTTCTTAGTGACTGCATGGCAGAGCAGACTGTACAGGAAATATGATTGATTTCTTTCTGATCTGTTTAGGGGCGTTCTCTCTGTTTCTTGGTGCCAGGCTGACCCTGAACTGCTGTTAAGTAGTGCCAAAGACAACCGGATCTTGTGCTGGAACCCAGGTTTGGGGGAGGTACGTAGCCACAGCTGTCAGTGTACATGGTCTGCTTTATATTGTGTGCTTTGCTCTGTGTGTGTCCTTCCCTGTGTCCTTGTGGAGTGCCAGTGTAATTCCATCAAGCATGTCTTATGCACCCTTTCTGTCTGGAGTGAATGAATGTGCTCCATATCCAGACTGAAATAGGTTTTTGCTGATACATCTTTGTCCAGAGATCAGAGAGGGAAGAAAACTTCAAAATTTAATTTGAGTTTCAACTATTTATGATTACTCTTGCTGTGCTCACGTTTTAATGTTCTCTGTTTCCATGTGTTTCTTCTTTTTCCTTCTGGAGTAGTAAGTTCTTTTGAGGGAGAGATTTAAAGGAGACGAAGGAGAAATTGTTAGAGAGGGTCACTGAGAAGGAAGCAGTGTAGTTAAACAATGCATGGAAACTTTATTTATAGTAAAGTAGTTTCACATGTATGTGCTTATCTAGTCAGGTACCTCAGAATTACCATACTTGGTTTATTTAGGTGTCACCTGAATGAAAATGGGGTTGTTTAATTTTTTTTTATGCACACCCATTCATTCAATGTTGAGTTCCTGGATAAAACTGAACTTTGGACAATGCAGTTAATCTTGATAGCATGGGGAAAGTGCTCTAACAATACTGAACAAAGTCCAGATGGGAGCCCCAGCCTAGATTAATTTCATGGGACAATAACAGTCAGCTGACTACTTTTGCCTTAGAGGCAAGGAAAAAAATGAATCAATTTTCCTAAAATGCACGAAATGCTGCTTTTGTAGTTTCATGGGATTTGATGCTCACTTTGTCTAGATCTCTTGTGGTTAGAAGTCAATCAGACTCTGAAATGTTCCTGATGTCTAATTTTTACAAAAATATTTTTGCTGTCTTTTAGTGGAAAACTTAAAAAAAATTAGTATGGCTGACTTATCTTTATGGATGCTGCTGTAGATTTGCAGAGTCCAAATTCAAATTAGACTTTCATGTATAAACTACTGTTAGGGGACTCTTTTTGACTTGGTACCAATGAACAGCAAATTTTCAGGTGAAAAGGTTGGGAAGCTTTGCAGTATTAAGGATTAACACAGTTACACAGAATGGCTGATGTCATAAGTTTGAGGGAAGTATTGGTTTCTTTGGGTTTGGGGGATGTTTGGGTTTTGGGATTTGTTAGTTTTTCTATTTGGCGATCTAGATTTTAATATAAGCAAATGATATTAATTTGCTTCTACCTAGAACAGAAAGCACACATCATGTTCCCACAGGAAACAAAACTATGATCGTCTATAAGTTGTTCCTGTAAACCATAAAGGAAATATATTTGTTTTACGAATGGGAGGTTTAAAGTCAAGGCTGTGTTAGTGAGTTGCCCAACATCAGGCAGGAGGTCTGTGACTGGGCCATGAATTGAACTTTGGCTTTTCGAGTGCTGAACCATAAACTTGTTGGCTGCAATGTCTATCATAGTTCATGTGCATCTATTATATTCCTCTCTTCTTGTTCTATTCTTTTCTTTAGGCTCTTTATTTTCCTTGTCACATTTGTTACTCTACACTGTTCTTTCTGGTTTTGTGTTCTTGCTCATGACACATTCTTGCCTCTTGACTTCTGGTTTTATTGTCTTGTTTTCTGGTGTCTCTCCCTTGGTTAACAACAAATGTGACAATGCTATAGTACTCTGATACAGTAATACTTAGAAAGCAGAGCAAAAGTGACTTCTCACTTGTGAATATTGTTCTACAGTCAGAATCCAGTTTAACATGAGCTTTCTGTGACTTTCAGCTGTTCAAGGTTCTATAATTTGGTTGCAAATGCACCCTTCAAGAAGCAAAAATAAGAGATTTGTATGCAATGGTGACATGTAAATAAAGTGACACACTTGCCATGGGCAAGTAGTTTGGGGAAAGCAGGAGGCTCTTTGTGTTGTGCATCTGTTTTCTCTTTCTCTATGACAGGTGGTGTATGAGTTGCCCA
Organism: Cisticola juncidis; assembly: GCA_013400215.1. Lineage (NCBI taxonomy): Eukaryota > Metazoa > Chordata > Aves > Passeriformes > Cisticolidae > Cisticola > Cisticola juncidis. The sequence continues at coordinate 263,979 of VXBR01000879.1, forward strand.
TTCGGAGTCAGTGGTGCTTTGATGTCCAGTGGTGTCCTAGGAATCCTTCAGTCTTCTCTGCTGCCACTTTTGATGGCTGGATCAACATTTATTCTGTTATGGGTGGGAACTTAGAAGCTCAGCAGAAGACACAAGCTGACAAGGTGAAGTCCTGTGACTGTGTTAGACCTTGACAGACCGGTGGTTTCTCTCGTGGCTGCTCAGAGGGGTGGAAGCACACGTGTGTAACAGGGTCACTTTTAAACTATGCAATCTGTCCCATGCACCAGGACCTATGGCTGTGTGAGGTGGGAACCAGAAACTGCCTGTGTGAGGGCTTAATAATCCCACCAGATCCCAAAGGGAGACCACATTGCCTCTGACAAGATGTGTAAAGAGAACCAAGAACAAGCGCAGTTGTGATGTTAAGATACATTTTATTGTTATTACTATTAGACTAAAAATAAAGCAGCACACAAGCTTTTCTTGTCATTAGGTTAACATTAAATACATTGATACTAATTAACAGGATACGTTATTCTTCATTAGTTTAGAAGGTAATTTTATAAAGTGGCTTATAAACCATTATTAGCTTTTGACTACAACTTGGAGGATGTTAATATTTTTGATACTGAAACCCATTACTTAGCCAGTGAATAGATGAGCAAACTCTGAACAGATTAAATGTCACTACTGTCTAAAATTTTAGTTTTAATCTGGTGTCTAGTCTTTTAATTCCTTCTCTCTGTCCCAGCCAACAAATGCCTTTCAATACAGGTTTTAAGAGAATACGTATGAGCTGGCTTAAGTGTTATTTATATAGTCATTTACAGCTGACTGAGTTCAGTTTCATAGGATTTGCAAGATACAGAAAATACTTTATCAAGCAACAGCTGCGGGAGATTAAGGATTTATTTAACCCATGGAGAATTTTCTTTCTCTGCATTCTTCATGTGCATGTGCCACACTTCTACTGTTCAAAATTGGGGAGCAGTAGTGTTGAATAATTCCTGAATAAATTGAATAAAGAGTAAGAACACAAGCAGAAGGAAATAATGCAGTTATGGTGCCAGGGAGTTTGTGACCAAGAGGTCTTTCTCTTATGAACTCATTAGTCTCAGGACAGAAACTCTGTTGCAGACCTGGTTGTGTATATTTATTTCTTAAAGGTTTAAGGTGTTTGATCTGTTGCATATAAGCTGTTCCTCAAGAAATATTCTTTCTTTGGAACTGGTTTCCTCTGAAGAAAGACAAAACATTGCCTGTGATTCTAAGATTTGGCAACCTTAGCTTGATCAGCCTGATGTCGCTTCTTTTTGGGTATGATGGTTAGCAGAATTTTAAAGCTATTCCCTATGGTCCAGTCAAACTTGAGCAGCATTATCTTTAGCAAACTAAAAATCTATGCAAACAATTTAAAAATGAAAAGTGCTTGTGAACAGCATTATATGTATGTTCACTGACTCCCTGACTGTCAGAAATCTGACTCAGGGGCCACTGACTCTCTCTTGTTTAGACAAGAAAGTTTTATTTCATCAGTCTCACCTAAGCCAAAAAAGCTTGAGACAGTCCTTGAAACTAACCCCTTTGAAAGACTCCAGCAACAAAAAGGGAGTCAGAGTTCCTTTGTGAGAAACACAAGAAATAAGTGGGACAACTTTTGACCATATGTTGTCAGTATCTTGCATAAAACAAGTAATTTTGCAACTTCTATGTTTAAGCTGGGTGCTAGGCCAAGCAATGTTTTTTGGGAAATTTGCATCTTGCTAAGGAAAAACTACTTGAAAATCTCTTAGGGTAAAACTTTCTTGAGAAACAGTTGCTGGAACTGTTTTGAAATGCCATTTCTCTTGCACAGGGTCTCAGTGGTATTCCAGAAAGAGGTGCTGTACTAGCCTGATTCTTCATTAGCATGGAAAGTAACTAATTCCTAAACAATGGGGTTTTGTGCTTACTTCATAGAGACAGGAATCAAATTATGTTTTCTTCCTATTTCTATCTGATTCTAGATCTCTTCCTCCTTCAACAACCTGGATCCTTTTGGCACAGGACAGAGCCTTCCTCCTCTGCAGGTGCCAGAGCAAGTAACTCAGACCACCTTGATTCCACCGTTAAAAAAGCCACCCAAGTGGATTCGCCGACCTGTGGGGGTTTCATTTGCAGTAAGTGAAGGGAGCATCCTTAGCTGAAAATGTGTTAGATGTGTTGTCTTGTGACACCATCCTTTAATTTCACTGGAGAAACCTATATCTTCCTGTTGCTAGTTGTTTTAATGCCTACTTAAGGTGCACTGTGGTGTCCCATGAAATAAAGTTTGTTTACTCTCTACATTCAGGTATATTTCCAACAAAAAAAAGCCCTGTAGCAGAGAATGGGCGATTATAAGAAGCAGTTAACAAAATCTAAGAAAAATTTGTAAAAGCTGTCCTTGTAGACTGGCATGCATTCCCGTTCCCCTCTCTCTATCTCTTTCTTGTCCAGGCATTTAATTTTCCTCACATCTTTGCTCCTAAAATGGATGGCTCAATTGTTCTTTCAGCCTGTTGCTTGACTTGTTCTCTGTCTAGTGCCTGCTCTTCACCTCATAGTTTTTATCATTGCAGTCTGCCTCTCCATGTAATAAAACAACTAACAGTTCTTTTCAATGGTACTTTTTCCTCTGTGCCTCTCTGGCACTTGCAATTGGCTAGGCTGATCAGATATGCACAAGTGTCAAATATATCAGTGTTCAGCTGAAGGGCTTGTAATGTGAACTCCCTCAATGTTGATATCATCCATACACACTAAACCTTTGGGTTCCTTGTGATCGCTGCTGGAGCTTGGGTCTGCCTTGCTAAATGAAGAACTAAGTGAGTAGCTTTTCCCTTTGTTTATAAGAATACTTATTGTGTCTCCCTCTGTCATTCTTAGTTTGGAGGAAAGCTGATTACCTTTGGTCTTACCAAAGCTCCTGGACAGCAAATGCAGCAGACTTATCCACATCAGGTATTCATCAGTCAAGTCACTACTGAAACTGAATTCCTACTCCGATCCAAAGAACTGCAGATGGCCTTGCAGTCGGGGAACCTCCTTGATTACTGCCAAGGCAAGATCCAGACAGCCAAGTTGCCATTTGATGAGAACCTTTGGAACTTCTTGAAGGTAGGATGGCTGTGGTTAAATGCAGAGATCAGTTCTTTTATGGTCCTGGGGTAGAAGAAGGTCCTCTCTAGCCCTTCATATTCCTGTTCTTTAAAATATAAAATGGAATTGAATGGATAAACTCGTTACTTCTCTAAAGCAAGTTGAGGTCTTAGAGGTTGTCTTGGTTTTCATTAGGAAAGGTCTTTTCAGTGGACTTGTTTGGACTTCCTGAAACAGGATTTTTTTCATCTCAGTGCACTGCTAAGCTATATCTGCCTGCCACCTGTGAAGCTGTACATCATTATTTTTCAAGGTGACATCCAGATGGACAATGAGATAGGCCAGAACAAGGGAGAGAGCTGTGGTGACATGAGGACTGACTAGCCTTCATGGACCATTTGGTAACATGAGAGTTTGGTAGTAAGAAGTGGTCATCCTTCTGAAGAGGCAGGGCTTAGTCTTGGCAGTGGTTTACAGACACTTGTAGCAGACTGTGTGGAGGGCAAAATATTGGGATCTTTGCCATAATATTATATTTGCATGGGAATTTTGAATAGGATGGCCAGCTGTTAATAATCTAGGTGGTGACAGTGGTCTCCATTGCAACATCTTCAGCTTCATTAAATGAGACACATCAAACTGTCATTATTACTCAGTTTTCATAATCTGTCTGGTGTGTGGTCCTGAGACACCACTCCAGCACATAAAGGATCTGTTACAATTGATTGTTGTAAACTACAAACTAGGCTTCTGTACAAAAGTGTCGTGTAGCACTATTCCTGCTTGTGCAGGAACAGTTTCTGAAATGGACTGTTCACAAGTATCTTATCCATGTATAGTTTGATCATTTGTGTAGAAGGAGCAGCATGGGATTTAACTGAGACAGACAGATTCTCCTTTCAGAATGTTAATCATGCATTAAAGCATATAAATAGTGCCTATCAATTAGGCTGGGTGCAGCCTGTGGGAATTTTTGTGTCTGAAATCCTCATCCAGGGAGCTTCTGTAACAGTTAACTAATTCTTGTGAAGCCAGCTAGCAATTCAGGCAACCACCTTGTCTCAGTTTCATCCAGACTCAAATCAGTCAATTTTCTTTATGAAGAGATTAGCTTGGCAATTCCTAGACTATCCAGGGAATTAATGACCAAGTACACTAGGTACATATACAGTCAAGGTCTTGATTCACAATTGTACCTCAGTTGTAACTGTGGCAAACTTGAGTTTTGCCCTTGTATCATAAATATAGCTTAAATTCCATATATCTTTACACAATAGTTATTAGGTCAACATTTCGTAATTGAATTCTTTATCTGTAAACTGAGCTCTAAACTTTGCTGCTACCAGAAGCAGCTAACTATTGTCAGTGTGTAGAAGTCTATTATTTTACTTACTTTTTGTCTTTTTAATATCCCTTGGGACTCAGGTGAATTTGGAGCAGGAGTCCAGGACTAAACTTCTCAAGCTGCTGGGCTACAGTAAAGAGGATCTGCAAAAAAAGGTAAGGGGTATTTCCAATAAATAGAAACCTTTACAGGACCTAAAGCTGCTTCAGGAAAGTTGTAGGGTCCTACTGGAACTGAGCAAGTGATCTCACATCACACAAAAGACCAAACTGTGTGAAATTTCAGCTGGGAGTCATGTGAAGTATACCCCACTAAAAAGCAAATGTGTCAGGGTGTAACTGTAGCTGTACTGAGTCAAGCCAAAGGGATCTTGAGCCCAGTTATCTTGCTTTCAGTCGTTGGTGCACTGGGAAGTGTTTAACAAAAGTGCAGCTGGGAGAGCTTTTAGCATTCAGCTCTCTGCATCTCAGGGGATTCTTCAGCCGGGAAGAAGGTGACAGGTGGAGGCAGTCTGGCACAGTACTGATGGATAATGCCCTGAAAAGGATAAATAGTCACTGATAGGCAGCCAGTCAGGAATAGGGTCAGGTAGAAGTTTTCAAATTGGTGAAAGTGTTGGGGAATTGTGTCTGGGACTTGCCAGTCTCTTGGTAGTTTTGCTGTCCAGGTGCTTACTTGGCTTTGCTCTCTGTGTGTCTGTTACTTTTCTAGATTGCCTCATGTTTGAGTAATGGGATCCCAGATAAACAGCCCCTTCCTGAGGCAGGTGATACAAATGCTGCACCAGATCAGGTATGTCCTGTACCTCTTGCCATCTTGGGAGAGCAGAGAAGGGTAGAATGAACTGGGGTCTAATTCCAACCACAACTTGCTGGACTCAGTGCTGACATTGCAGAGGGCAGTTCACAGGCCTGTCAGACCCTCACAGGGTCAGACTTAATGATAATAACTTTCCCTTCTGGCTTTAAAACTAATCATTGAACAGGGAAGGACTCCTGGCTTTTATTCCTGCAAGAAGGTTTGCTTCACCTGTGTTGATTTCTTCAGTGGCAGAATTAGCCTCACCCCAGCTTAACTTGAGGCTACTGTTCTGGATTTCCGATGTGAAGCTTCTGCTGTGGTATTTTTTTCTTTTTCATTTCTATTCTCTGAAATGTGTTTTCACATAATTTGGAGATGTCCATCTTTGGATGCCTTCCAAGGCCTGGTTCACTGTAAATTTTTCTCCTCTGAGGTATCTAAAACTTGTGTCTTCTGATTAGTAATCATCTTCACAAGCCTCAAACACTGGCTGAGATATTCTGGGAGTAGCAATTGTCCTGCATTTCAGTACAGCACCACGCATGGCTGTTATCCAATCCGTTATTTACAGATTTTACCTGTTTGTCTTGTCTCTGTTCCATCCAAAATAGTTCAGCTTGCGCAAGGGCTGACAGTTGAGTTGACAAATGCTGCCCAGCAGTGCTGTTGGCATTGAATGCCTTGCACCATCAATCTCCTAAGCTTTGTCAGTTGCAGCACTGCTCTTGTTGCTTCCCTTGTGAAACTGTGCAGATTGATTGTGCAGTAACAGGAGTTTCCAAATTGAAATTAGATTTATATGAGCATGCACAACCAAATGGAGAACAGCTCCATACCACCCTGTAATCCACTAAACTGTTTTGGGTAGGATATGTGTGTGCAATGAATTAAATAAGCTCTTGCACTTTTTGCACAGCTTTTGATGAATTCCAGCGATGATGTAGCTGCTGTTTCTTCCTCTTCAGCCTTTTTTGATAACCTCATCCCACAGAATATGAGCACATTGGAGATTCCTGTCACAGAAGGTATGTTACATAAATAGTGTTTCTGCCCTCTTAGGAAAAGGGGAGAGGAGGGGAAACCAGAAAATGGAGAGACCAGGAAGAATCTAGTTGACTCGAGCAGACTTATACTTTTAAAACATATGACCCCTTCAAATGTCGTGCAGCATATCTCATTGAGCATAGAAGTACTTTTCCCAGATAAGAGACCCATTAAAAATATAGAAGAATCTTCTAAATTATGGAAGATTTAGAGTCAAATCAGTGGGGTGTTTTGAGTTTCCAAATTTTCTTTTAGCTAGCCTTTATGCTGTTACCGCGTTTTACTGCCTACTTTTTAAAACAAGCATCATCAATGAATCTGAGTTTTTGGGTTGACTCTGCTTCTCACCTCTGTAGATACAGATGGACTCATCAGCCAAGCCCTTTTATTGGGGAATTTTGAGGGTGCAGTGGAGCTGTGCATGCGAGCAGAGCGCTTTGCTGATGCCATCATCTTGGCCATAGCTGGTGGGGATAACCTCCTAAAGGAAACCCAGAAGCGCTACTTTGCCAAGCGGAAAACAAATCTCTCTGTGGTAAGTGATGGTTTTGTGTACACATTGAGCAGGGGAAGGTGTGCACTGTCTTCCCAAATGTTTCTCTGAATATGTGTGGAAATGCTTTTTCTTCAATGAAGGAAGTGGAATATCAGCAGAATCTGTAGATCTCCTATTGAAGTGACATTTACGTTAATACCTTGGTACTTTTATGACAATCTTATGTTGTCTGTGTAGTATATCTGTGTTCTCTATTCCCCTTTTTTTTAATGGTTTCTGTCTTAGCTTCCTATGCTTGTAACCTGTGGTGCATACTGCCCCTTTACAGCTCAACTAGGAAGTTCCTAGCTTATTAATTTTCAAATGGGGAAGTGTAACAGAGGTTGGGATATGTTAATACTGTGCTCCCAGCCATTGATAACAACTGCTCTGAAACAGGATATATGTTAGATCTTTAGTGTTGTCTAGTGTGGCTGTTTCCATATTCTTTTAAGTGCTTTGTTGGGCCTTTTTACTTTCCTTAGAGGCATCAGGTTCCAAGTACTACATTAACATAGGGATGCTGAGATTGTTGGACCTTAATGTACAGTGAGGAAGTCACTGCATGGTGGAAAGCATGTTTGAAAGTGAACTGTTGCTTAGATTGTCAGCTTATCTTTGCCTTCAGTGACTGACAGGCCTTCTGCTTCCCTTACAGCTGCTTTCCTCCATTGTGCAGCAGAACTGGCAAGACATTGTTTGCACGTGTGATCTACGGTGCTGGAAGGAGGCACTGGCCATCTTGTTAACATACTCAAAGCACGAGGACTATGCTCAGCTCTGTGGTATGCAGTGTACTATGTTCTGATGCAACTTCCCTTGCAGGGGGTACCTCTGAATGCTTACAGAAAGAAGTGGATAGCGTTAAGAAAATTTTAAAAGCACTTCTTACTCATTACACCTACCTGGAACTTAAATAAGTGTGGACTGTTGGGTTAGGAGAATGATAGGTGCACCCTGTGGCTCAGAATCATGGTATAAAGTTGTATAAGTGGATATTTCCTGTCACCTCTGGAAGAAGCATGGAAAAAACCCAGGATGGATGCTATCTGTAGGCTGAGACATGAAGAGGGTGATTTTTATTCTGTAGAGAAAGATACTTTGTTTACAGTAAAAGGTCCAATGGGCTTCATTCCATCTAAAACAGATTTCAGGACCCTACTATTGCCTGGAGATTCCGACACCTCTTTTGGAAATTTTAAAAAAAAGTGTTGGATTTTTTCACTGAATTAATCTGTCATTTCTTTCTTTTATGTGTTTACACAGACATATAAAAACTGGCAGATACAGAAAAGTGGTTTTTTTCAACCAGGTTGCCTTTGAATTTCCTTCCCATTTCTCGGTTATCCAACAGTTATGCAACAGAGCTGGTGAAGGGTCTAGATCCCAAGTCTTATAAGGAGCAGCTGAGGGAGCTAGGGTTGTTTAGCATGGAGAAAAGGAGGTTTGGAGTGACCTTACGGCTCTCTACAACTGCCCAAAAGGAGGTTGTACTTCTCCAAAATAGCAAGTGATAGCAGAAGAAGAAACAGCCTCAAGTTGCAGGAGGAGAAGATTAAATTGGGCATTAGGAAAGCCATCTACACTCAACGGGTTGTCAAGCATTGGAACAGGCTGTTCAGGGAAGTGATAGAGTCACCATCCCTGGACTTATTTAAAAAACAAGTCTATGTGGCACTTAAAATTTTGGTTCAGTGGAATTTGGCAGTGCTAGGTTTATAGTTAGACTTGATCTTAATGTTCTTTCCTGATCTAAATGATTCTGTGACTCTGTTTAGGTGCAGATTCAAAGCATTGAAGTTAATGAGCTCTTCCAAAGGGGAGTGTGTTAAATGTTGGCTGCATGTCTTCCTCTCTAGACATGCTGGGTGCCCGCCTGGAGTCAGAGGGAGATGCAGCCCTGTCCAATGATGCCTGCCTCTGCTATATCTCATCAGGCAATGTGGAGAGACTGGTGGAATGCTGGGTAAAAAACCATGAGACCTCGTCACCACTTGCCCTACAGGTACAGGTGTTAAGATGTTGGTTTGACTCCTCTTTAGGCCAGTCTGGTAGCCCTGAACTGTTCACATTTTCCTGTCAGGGTATCTGTCAGAGCTATCTGGTATTGTCTCAGCACGAGATGGACCAGTAAAGCTAGTCAGATTCTGAGTAGTCTTATTTCTTCCTTCCCCTGGCTTATTCAGGATCTTATTGAGAAGGTGATGGTGCTGAGCAGGTCCATTGAGATGCTCCGAGGCACAGCAGGACCAGCACCAGGCCCTGTCTTGGCAGAACGAATCACCCAGTATGCCAATCTCCTGGCATCACAAGGATGCTTGGCAGCTGCAATGAATTACCTACCCAGCAGCTCTAAAGAGGTGAGTGAGCAGCAAGCTGTTGTGGGAAAGAGTAGGAGAAGGGGGGAAATGGTGCTTTATATGAGAGAGAGAGAGATGGGGTTTTCACGTGCACCAGGACAAGAAGTTTCACCTTAGTTATGCTAACTTGAGAATAGAGGAGGGTGGAAGATGTTCCAGGATATGGGATTGTCCTTCATTTGCATTTTCTTTGTAGTGCCTTTGATTCAAGGAAAAGGAAAGGAGCTGTAAAATGGTTGATGGATAACAACACTGGGGGGAAGCAGCTCTCCAGGGAAGCTGCTTCTCTTCTTGTGACTAGCTGGTAGAGGAAGGGAATGGGGAGGTCCTGTGGCAATTTGAAATAAGTCCATCTAGTGCCTAAATGTGGGTAGGGGTTGGGGAGGGAATACACTAAAGACTGAGGGAAGGATCAGGGAGACTTCATCTGCCTGGCAGTATGGCAGGTGATGTCCCAGATTGTAATTTACCATTTGCTGAGGTTTTTTTTCCTGGTGGCTGTTGGAGACATGGTTAGTTTTGCAGTTTGATTCATAGTGCTTTAGATCAGGGTCCACTTTAAATACCTCCCCAGCATTTTCCATATGGGGCTCTCAAAATGCTTCTTCTAAAGTGGAGTTTGTTTCAGCTCCTGATTGAACAGCTCCGAGACCGGCTCTTTCACGCTCAAGGAGAGAATGTGGGTGATCAGCAGCCACCCCCTTTTCCCTACACTCCTGTCAATGTAGGGGTTAAACACACAGCAGCCAAAGGTGGTTCCAGCCTTGAAGGAGCAGCCCACAAAACAGGTTCCAGACATCCACAGAAGGTAGGCCCTAAACTCAGGTGTTCGTGATTTGGGAAGAGGGAAGAAGGCTACTGGGTTGTGGAAGGCATATGAAGTAATATGAGATGACATAAACTGCAGACACCGAGGAACTCCTCAGTGATGTCCTTCACTGGAGCAAACACAAGCTCTGTGACAATCCAAAATAACCTGTCTGGCATCTTTTCACAAAGCCCTGTCCTACATGCAGTCCCTGGAGGAGAATGTTACTACTGTAGTGATCCACTGAGATCTCAAATCTTAGGATGAAAGGGGCTGTGGTCATTTTCCTATACTCATCTTACCCTGGTATCTTAGTCAAATTAGTGTAGTATTGCTTCATGGCTTCATCTCAGTTCTTGCACAAGAAGACTGTTAGCAAAGTCTTGCCTCCGACCTCTATTATCCCATTATTGTTCCTCCATTATTTCCTCTAGTTGTGCTTTCAGGAAGTCATTATATGGGAACTTGCTCCTGAGGACTAATCCTTTTGAGAGCTGGAGCATACTCTGAAGAGTGTGGTGCTCATCTTGTTGACCCAGTTATGTGGTGGGAAAGGCCTTTGATCGAGTGCATCCAGGGCACCAATAGCTTCTGTTGCCTGAGATGTGACAGGGGTAGAAATTGCATCTGCTAGTATGTGTATGCATATGACTCTGTCAGCCCTTTGCAAGTTCTTTGTTTTTTAATTGCAGCCCAGCTATCAGTCATCATTTGCCCCTTCAGCACCATCTCAGCCTTCAGTGCCTTCCCTCTTCACACCTCAGCCAGTGCCAGCTATGTCTGTGACACCTCACCACGTTGTCCCAGCCCAAGCCAGCACGAGTCCACAAACAAGTGTCTATTCCAGAGGGCACCCATATCCACAGTACAACTTGGGCTTGAATCCAGCAACTGTCTCAGGGCCAGGTAAACATTATCTGATTGTCTGGGCATTGTGTCCATTTCTAGGCTTTCTGAGACTAAAGCCTTCAACGTGGGTGGCTGCTCTAGTTATTTTTCTCACAGGCCGATTGTACTGACAAAGAACAAGTCAGCTGTCTAAGAGGCTTCTCAGTGCTTCTGACCTATCTAGTTGTAATAACTGTTGCTTCATGTGTGCTGATAGTAAGCATACAGAAGGGTGGAAAAGCCACAGCTGGCTTGGTGGTGGTTTGAATGATGTAGCCTGGGCTAGGGGGGACATGAATATTAAAGGGTGTGGTTTGAAGAAGGGAATGCTTACTACCAAGAAGGACGGTGTCATGAGTAGTTGGCACATCAAACAAATAGTGCTGATACACTCTCTTTGTTGTCTGTAGCTGTGTCACAGCCTCAGCCATTTGCACCAGTGGGAGTCAGACCTGTTGGTCCCGCGCCCTTCTCCAGCCAGCCCTCTCTGCCAGGACAGTCCATGCCCATGACACCTCCTGGTGTTCCACCACCCAGACCTGCCCTCTTCACTCCAGCCTCAGTCCCATCATCTCAGCTTCCTGCAGCTTGTCCTCTCCCTGTGGCAAACCAGTCTCCTCTGGACTTCTCTTCAGCACCTTTCAACTGCCCCATGAACATGGGTTATCCTCAGGGAGGTCCTGGAGCTCCATCTACCAAACCACTGCCAGCAGCCATTCCTCCTCCTCCCACAGGTAAGTACTGCTTGTGTGACCTGTGTGTCCAGGACAAGCCTAGGTGGGGTTTTCAGTATGTAATGGACGTGGATCTTCTGAGGTCTGGTCTGTCTCCATGAAGGCTGGATGTGGTGCTGAGGCAAACCTTACAGGCACAGAGTGCTGAGTCTTGCTGTGATGGTGAAACACAGCAATGGTGACAATTTCATTCAGCCTGCTCAGTTGTTCTGTCTCCCAGGTTGTGGTTGCAAGATGATGTCTCTTCAGGTCCTCAGTGCACCCTGAAGAGTCATCTACTCTAAAAGCATCTGCTCTGATGGAAAGGGTGGTGGTTCCCAAGGAATGCCTGGTAGAAGGTTTGCTCATCTCATCCTTGCTTATGCAACTTACATGAGGAGTGTATTTGAAATGGTGGGAGAACTTCTCTGTCCATGAGATACCCCTTACTTAGCTTCAGGATTAAATTCCTCTGACTGCTGTGCTTTAGTGCTCCCATTGTCTTCCTGTTGTCATAAAGGGCTTGCCTGGGAATCACTTTTGGATTCCTCGCTGCAGTGTTTTACACCCCTCTGGGTCTACAGTTTGAATCCAGTCTATTGTGTGAGGTCCTTACTAGCATGATAAATAGAAAGTGTTGTTGGACCTAGTTCCCCATGGATGGGCATTCCTTCTATGTCCCAGAATATCTGATGTTTGTTAATTCTCTGCTGCCTCAAGGGACAGGCTTAGCCAGGCTGTGGAGATCTCTAACAACAAGGCTGACGATCCATAGGTTTTGAGCAGATGCTGCTCCAAGCCATATGTTTGCTGAGAGTGAAGGAACTGAGGCTATGATGTTTGCCTTCACCTGAAATCCTTTGCTGACCTGTGTTTAACCAAGGATAGCAAATCCCACTATGTGAAGTCTGTGGGGACTACACACCAAAGGCTCTAAGCTACAGCTGGACAAATCCCTTCCTGAAAAGCTTCTTGGCATAGTAGTCCAGTGAAATTACTCACTGAGTGAAAGCTGTTGGTGATCATGCCTTTTCCACCCTGCCTTGATTTTCAGGTTTCTTCCCTTGGCTAGATCCCCACACGGATCATGCAGGTAGTACCCAGAGAAACCTCCAGACTTTGTGGGGCAGGCAGTGTTGCTGCTTGCAGTGAAATGCATGTTTTGATGTGTGTGCATGCGTGCATGCTCACTGCTGTTTGTGGTTTCCTTGCCTGCCTGGGGAGCTGTACAGGTGGGGTAGGGAACACACCTGTCCTGAGGACTAGTAAGTGACAGCTGGGAATATTGGAAGAAAAATAAAAGTACTATGCTTTTACTCAAGAGTCTGGGTACAGAAAGCAGAGTCTCCCACTTCTTCCTTCTCTATTTTCCTCCAGTTCTGGAGGTATTAGTCCATTTTCAGTCTGTCCTTTCAGGCAGTTGCTGGGCCAGCATGACAGGGAAGCAGGCAGTTTTCCTGCCTTGGTTCTCTAGGCAAGGAACAGGCCAGTGGTTGTAACTCATCTCTCCCTGTTACTCTCCCAGCCTTGTGCATGGTTTTCCTTGTGCTTTTCCCCTGTGGTTTGGAAGAGGTGAAGTCCCAGCAGAAGGAGTGGTGGAGTACAGCTTCCCAGGCAGAATTTGGGGGTTCTCTTCCAAGGGGAACTGGAAATCCCTTTTGGCTTTAGTTAAACAGTGAGGTTTGACTTTGAATCTTAGTTTGACTGTTTCTGAAAATTTGGACCCAAGGGGTTTTCTGATACTTGGTATTGATTTCTCTCCTTTGGATTCATTGGCAGGTAATCATTTTTTAATCTACATTGTCAGTGGGGTAAGGCTCAATATCTTTGTGGCCTGTCACTGCAGTGATTGCTGCTTTTTGATGGGACCATCTACCATCTACCAGGCACAAATCTTACAGCTTTATTTAGGAAATCCTAGTAATTCTAGGTACTTATACCCCCAAGCAGTCTGGCTGTGCAGAGTGGGACTCCAGAGAGTTGAGAGTTGTTTCTCTGCTGAAGTTGTCCCTTCAGCAGAGAAACAAAATACCTCTAAAGTTTTTCCCTTTAAGGGAAGATGATTCCATGGCAAGGATTTCAAGCACTTCCTTAGGCTGAAGATTGCCCTTCAGGAATTCACTACTGAGAAATTCCCTTCTCCTGGGAGTATTTGCCCCCAGTTTTAATGGCAATGTATGGCATGCTTGGTTCAGCAGTGATAACAGGCTTCCTTGAGAGTGCTTTCTTGCCTGCTATTATTATTCTGGTTTTGATATGTATTTTTCTTAATCTGGAAAAAACAGAAAGTGATTTTACAGAGCCTTTTCCCTACAGAAAAGGGACTGTAAAATCACTCAGTCTGACTGGCCAAAATTGCTTGCTTTGGAAATTCCTGAACATAGTATCTACAGCTCATTAACATTATTACTACCACAATGAACAGACACCTCCACTTGTAGAAATCCCAAGTTCCTGAGAGTGTCAGGGACAGGCTGAAGGACAACAAGATGTTGGCTCATCTCCCTTCTGGACAGGATAATCCCTGATTCCAGTCTCTGATGGTCTTGTTTTTCTGGGACAGGCATTGCTGGAGACTGCTGCCATGCGCAGGGGCACTCCTTTCAGGGATGGTGAGAAATCCTATTTCACCAGTAGCATAGGGAGGATAGCATTTCACCCCAGCAAAATGCACCAGGGTCTGTTGCCTCTCATGTCTGATGATTAAGTGCCTGGCTTAAACAGCATAATTTAAATAGCTGTTTCTAGTGAGGATACAGAGTGCCACTGGGTTGGAATAGTGCCAAGGACTGCCAGGCCACAGACTCAGTGGGGGCCAGCAGAGTTCTAGGGCACAGAATGCCCAAGCTAGAAATAGGTGCCAACTTAATTAAACTTCTGATCCAAACTCATCAGAGAGCGAGTCTTGAAATCATGGGAAAAGGGAGGGCAAAAAGAGGCTGCCAGAATTTCAATAATAAAGGTAATTAAAGTAATGAAGCACCTTTTGCATCTTTCTCCTGTGATTTTTAAAGCTCAGTTCAGGATCAGTTGCTCATTAAGTATGGCTCAGAGCTCCAGCAATTCTGATATTGCCCTCTTAGAATTACTCTGTTTTCTCACAGATTATTCCTGTCTCATGGGAGGGAGGTTATTAATACTGGGTTTTTGTCTAAAATCAAGGTACCCAGACAGGTACCTTTACAGGACAGCAGCAGACAAGGGAGTTGCAATTTGACCTTTGCAGAATGAAGAGTGGACACAAGTCTGTTGATGTCATGTTGTCTGATGGATTTTAAATTACCTGGAGTGAGGTTAGAGTACCACAGAAGCATCTGCTGAGACACGTCTTTGCTCCCAAAGCATTTACTGGTTAAGTCTATTCCCTTCTATTTCATAGTCAGCAAATTTTGCTAAGTTTTGGTTCTGAACAAGATTTTGGAAGGGAACCCACCCGTAAATCTTTCTGACTTTATCAGAACAGCCTATACTGCTTTGGATTGCCACCATGAGCATTCTTGTGAGTGCTGGTGAGAAGCCCTCTCACTTGTAGCACAGCTCTTGCTGTGCTCCCACAGTGCCAGATTCTCTGGGGAACCCCAAGAACTTCCTGAAATGTGAGGTGCACACTTATACAGGTCCCCACCAAGGTTCAGGCCTGACTCTGAGGCTGACTTCTGCAGCTTATACAGGATCTAGAAAGCTTCAAGTAGTTAAAAAAAAAAAATCCTGTGTAGGAGTGGATGTGTGCCAGTTCAGTCTGATCAGACATCACCTCATGAAGGCTGTGCACACTTGGATACTAAGAATGAAATTAAGGAAGGGAGGGGAAAGCAAAAGCATCGCATGGGCCTGTGAGCCGGGTTTGAAATTCCTCAGCTGAAACAGTCTAAAGGTGCAATGACAAGAGAATTAGAGCCAAAGGGCCTTCTCCTGAAGGAAGTTCTAAACTCTGCAAGCAGCTGTGAATTGTTGCTGCAACCAGCTTCTCAGAGTCTGAGGTTTGTGTCTTGTCCTCTGTCCTGGCAGCTCAGGAATCTTGGAGTGATCCCTCTACTGGAAGAGGAGGCCTTCAAAAGAAAAAGGTACGTTTCCATCTACAATATGTGTTGGTTGTCTTTTAGCCAGGGAGTTCCATGTAACAGGTACATTCCTATAAATGCTTGCTGTCAAACTCTGCCAGTCTCTATCCCTGTCTACATCTACGTTGCTCTGTCTGTGTCTGCACTGCATGCATGGCTAGGCCTGGAGTCTAAGTAATCTTGACTCTTTCCCATCCAAAGTCACATGCCTTTCTGCAGGGTGATTGTTTTGTAACATGGTTATCAGTTCTAATGTTGCATCCTCTTTCAGTACTTCCCAGGCTGCCTACAGTAATTTGTTGTTAAAAATATGGATTTAATCTTATGCCCTTGCCTACACAGTTTTTTTGATAGTGGCTGAGGAGGTCACATTCTCTTCACTCATGACAGCTAGGGGCAGCATTGTCCCTCAGCACGGTGGACTAACAGTGATTTTCCTTAGATGCTGATGCCAAATGAAACGGCACTTGTGCTGAGAGAGGCTGGGACAGGTGTAGCTGTGAGCTGCCTGCCGGGTTGGTCCTGCAGCTCTCTGCCTTGTGATTGCACTGGAGGGCCTGTGAGCTGAGCTCTTCTGCAACAAATGGTCTCAATACCCCATTTCTATCACTGCTGCCTGCTGGCAGGTGTGACAAGAAGCTTCTTTGGCATCCTTCCCACCCCCCACTCCTCTTCTTTAGCTTGGAACAGACTTCTCGCCCTTTTTTCTGGCAGCATAGCTGGGAACCTGCTTCAGGCTGTGCTCACTACAACAGGATTAGCCTCTTGTTAAAGCCATCTCCTTTTGATCTAGCCCTGTTGGAGAGAATCTGTCATGACTCTCTGGCTTAGCAGGGGCATGATGAAGTGTTTGCAAGAGGAATCTCCCCCCATGTCGTGGGATTTTCCCCAATACTTGCTCAGTTGGACACTTTACTGCTGCTAATCTCTACATTCAGGACTCGTGCCGTTGCAGAGACCAAGCGGCTTTCTGAGGACCAGTGCTCTCAGGGGTAACGGATCTGTTTGATTGAACAATTCCAGAGGGGTTTTCTTGCTGTCACTTTGACTGTTCATATAGGATGGAAGAGGAAGGGCCCCATTCTCTGAGTCAGGGGCTGGCTGAAAGAGCAGAGATGTGTTCTTTCATCATCTTGAGAACTGGAGACTCTTCAAGTTAGAAAGGATGTTGAATTTTTCTGTGGAGAAGCAACCAACCCTTCTTCCTTGGACTTGCTTTTCTTGATTTTTTTTTTCTTTCCTTTCTTTGCTGACAGTTGCCTGAGAAATTTACTCCTCTGGCCCCCATCACAGCTCCAGTAATGGGCCTGCCTGCTGAACCCCAAGGGATCCATCCTCAGCTATCCAGGTTGCAAGAATCTGGCCAGACACCCCCAGGAGCACCCAAGGAAGGCAGCCTACAGGTACCAGGGAAAGTGGGGCATTCCCCAGGCACCAGCATCTTGTCAAGTAGAAAAAAAAATCAGCTTTTGAGGTTCTTGCTACTTGGCAGCTGCAGAGGGCTTATGCTGCTCCCTAGCCCCTACCAGGCATCTCTGCCTGAGCATTAGAGGAGTTGGCAGGTTGGAAAAATGACACCTGGCTATGGGTGGGAGAGAGCGAGGGAGACCAGGCAGGCTGTCAGCCTGCCGGGATTTGAGAATCCACAGAGGCTTGGAGCTGTATCACAGTCTGAAGTTAACCTAACTCTGTGCTTCCAGATATTCTCTGTGTTTTGTGAAGGAGTGAAATCCTCTCTGTTCTCTAGTTTGAAGAGAGGAATCTACCTGCTGCAGCCTTTCATGGTCCTGTTGCATTCATTCAGCTGCTTTTTTTTTTTCTGTCAGTATCACCAGCTACCTGGGGAAAGCATTGAGAGGAAGGAGCTGCCCCCTGAGCACCAGGCTTTGAAGACTACATTTGAAGGGTTGGTGCAACGCTGCTCGGCTGTTGCCACTGATCCAGTAAGTCTTCCCTTCTCTGATCTTTGACATTTTTCCCTTATAGATGTTTGACTGGTGCTTCCTTCTTTTGGTTAGGCAGAGAGGAAAAGTCTTGTCCCTATAACCACGTTAATCTCCATTTGCCTCCTTCCTTTAGGCTGCAGGCTTGTTCGTCTTTGGGAACTGAGATACATTCTTAAACTTTCATCCACTGCTTCTCATTGCCTTCTTGGAGCAATGATTCTGTCCTCCTGGGTCTTTCTTTTAAGGAAAGTAGAATTTACTCAGCTAATTCAGTTTCACTGGCTTGATCCGCAGATAGCTCCTGCAGAGCTCGTATTACCAGCTATCTTTAGAGCTTAGAGGGAAAGGCTGAGATATCCCAGGTGGAAGAGAAAGCCAAACAATCTTTGTGTCCAAGTAACTGTAATTTCTCCACCCTGGTTCCCAAAAGGCTATTGGCACATGTCACATTGGATGGATGTGTCAGGCCAGACTAACTGGGAGCAGAAAAGCAGTGTTTGCACATTGTGTAGGTTTGCTAAGTCTTCCCAAGGCTTGGGGCCACTAAGAGTACCTGTGCCTGATAGGTGTTAGGATGAACAGTGAACCCAGACTGCTATCCCAGAGTCAGGCAATTAGAGCAGCGCCTTCAGTGTGCTTGCTCTGTGCTTTCTGAGAGTGCAGCATGCAATTTCTGGGGGATAATCTAAAGGTTCCTTCTATGGACAGAAAGGCCTGTTGGTTTGGCCTTAAGTACTTGACTCAGGTGGTGGCTGAATAGCTGGCTCTGTACAGGAGTGCAAGGCACCTGAACTCCTGTGGCTTCCAGGCCTGTTCCAGCCATGCCTAGAGCCAGGCATTTGTGTTCATGGAATAAGTTACCTGTGAGTGGATTATTTAAGATGGGGTTAATGAGGTCAGTCTCATCAGAGCTTCAGTACTCAGTCACTTTCCTTAGTAGTTACCTAGAGTGGGAATGATATTCCCACTTTTCCCTAAGGAGACCAGGAAGAAGCTCTTTCTTGGGTCAATCAGGGTGAGGCTGTCTGAACATCCCATGGATCAACTAGTGGATGTTTCTCACGCTTTGGAAGTAGTCACTTTATCCTGTGGTCTGCAAGTACTGGCAGAAGGGAGGAATGCCTAGGCTGGGAGATGGGAAAAGAGGCAATCCATCTTTCTGTGTTGGGGAAAAAATGTGTATATATGTACATGTGTGTACATGTGCAGAGTGAGGGCATGGCTGGCTTGTATCACAGACCCTGGCTGTCTGAGATGCAGCTGAATTGTAAGGTGCTGTGGAAAAACAGAAGGAGGGGGGAACTGAGTGAGAGCACCTTGGCTCTGGAGAGGTGGCTTTGAAGCTCTGGCAGACAAGCAATACCTGTTTTGCTTCAGAAAACACGAAGGAAGCTGGAGGATGCGTTGCAGCGGCTGGAGTGTCTGTATGAGAAGCTCCGCGAGCAGGCGGTAAGTAGGTGCCACCATTCCTTGCTCCAGCTGGAGCCCTGAGCCCACCTTGGCACTGGGATGTGGGTCTTGGTGTCTGTGCCAGTGTAATCAGCACATATTCTCTTGGAAGACGAGGGGAGTGCCAAACCTTGCAGTGACCATGAATCCAGCCAGCCTTGTATCTTCTTTCTTAACTTTGCCCCAGACAGTGTAAGGAAAAGCTGAGGTTGTATTTGCAATGTGCTTTTACCCTTCTGTATCTCCTGGGATATAGATCCCAGATAGGAAGGGGCAACTGGCAGTGGTTACGTGTGAACATAGTATAACTAGCTTAGAAAACTCCAAAGCTGGTGATGCCAGTTGCTGATGCCAACTAGCAGTTGTAGTCTGGGAAAGCAAGGGAAGAAGCAGCTATCCTTCCTGCTAGTGCTTGTCTGTATAGGTGCTGTGTGGTGAAGATGGAGTGGAGAACAGTAAGGAAGGGTGTGGAGGGAGGGAGACCTGTGCTATATTGCTGAACATGCTGACTCATTTTGTCTCCCTCTCCACAGCTCTCTCCAACCATCCTCATGGGTCTCCACGAAATTGCCCGATGCATTGAGGCTAAGAACTACCCACAAGGTCTGCTGGTTCACACCCAAGTTGTGAGCAGCAGCAGTTTCAGTGAGGTGTCTGGTTTCATGCCTGTCCTGAAAGTCCTCATGACCATAGCAGGCAAACTGAATGTGTAAAGTGTGAAGCAGCTGGAACAGTGCACACCAAGAGCTGGCGGACTGCTTCACCTGTTGATGTGCTGCAGGTTGTGGACTCTCCTTCTGACTCTGGAGAAATAGGTCTGTCCCAGTGCCTGGAACTGTGCTAGGCCAGCATACGTGGCCTCATCCACTTTCCAGACAGCTCACTGGTGCCTGCAGCTCCTGGGGACTGTTCTTTTTCTCTTCTTTCTTACTAGTCTGAGGCCACTTTTTAGCCCAGGGATTGCAGTTTCAAGCTGTCCAGGTTGCACAGAGGTCCTTCTTCTTCCCCATATCCCCAGCACAAAGGGGAAATTCCTTCCCTTCTAGGCTGACATTGCTTTTTATTTTTCAGGAAATAAACAGGGCTGGTACCTGCAGCACCACCACAGAAGAGCCTCAGGCTCTATTCCCTGCTGCAGAGTAAACTTCCTCAGTGGTAGCTGGCCTGCCTTGGGAACCTAGGTTGGTGTGTCCTCACTCTGTTGGGCTGCAGAAAGGATCTCTCCTGGCTTCGAAGTTCTTTCTCTTCATTCTCATCCTTGACTCACTCTTTCACACCTCTGCACCCATATTCTGCCACAGCTGGGGCTAACTACTAGTCTGCTCTGGGCCAGCTTTGGTTCTCTTCCTTCTTCACCCAGCTCTTATTCTTAAAAGTCAAGTCTCCTGTTCACCCTCTATCCACCTTCCTTTATAT
Organism: Cisticola juncidis; assembly: GCA_013400215.1. Lineage (NCBI taxonomy): Eukaryota > Metazoa > Chordata > Aves > Passeriformes > Cisticolidae > Cisticola > Cisticola juncidis. The sequence continues at coordinate 284,447 of VXBR01000879.1, forward strand.
CTTTTCCCATCAGCTGCAGGCTCAAGCCCATAATGTTTCGGGTCCAGGGATGATTTTGCTTTCCAGTTCCAGGGACTCTGCCATTCAGGAATGTTGGCAGGTTGTGCTCTGTGCGTTTCTCCCCAGTCACATCCTGTCTTGGGGGTAAAAGCTGCCCTTTCTGGCTCGTGGCCTTTTTCACTTCTTTTCTTTTAGCACAGCTGGACTTATACCCACTGGTGTTATCTAAAGGCTTCCTACTTCAGGTTTTTCAGATGGCCTAGGGACTTTAGGAGCAGCAGGGATTAAGTCCCACAAAGATCTCCCTTGAGCTACCCAGACCAGCACAGACTTGAGCAGGGAGAGACAGCTCATTGCTACAGGTATGGTGCATTCATACTGCCTACAATTACAGATACATTCAAAGGTAGTTCTCAAAGGCCCCTTGGCACTGTGGTGGTAGGAATATGCTGCAGGAGGTGATGCTGTCAGGACTTGAAGATATGAATGTGCTGAGTGCTGAGACTAGTCATCACTTCGGTAATTCCTCTGGGCATAAATGAATGAAGTATATCTGTTCTGACAAAGAAGTCTGGGAAGGCAGATGGGATTTTAGGGTACATCTTTGTGTGTGTGTATTTCCCTCTCTTCCTCCCTTCTTGCCTTCTCTCTCAACATCCTTCTTACTAACCAGGCAGCATAATCACTGATCCATAGCTGAAAGCAAGGCTTATTCCACAGATTTGGGTGCAGCCAGCCCCTACTTGCTCTGCTTGCTGCTTAAGTGATAATGCTATTGTGGGCCTGTGGTTCAGTGACATACACAAATCAACCTAGTCTACCATGAGACTTAGGAGGGAGAAGAATCAGAGAAGGGAGGAAGAGGACATGTCTCATTTCTCTTCTTTCCAGGTCAAAGTGCCTCTTTGTTGCTGCTGTGTTGTTTCTATTGCTGCGGTTTGATGCACTGAGAAATTACAGAACAGTGAAATAAAAGCTGTGGTTTGTGATGCTTTTTTTCATAGGCTTGTCACCTCTGGCTGCATGCGACTTACTCAGTCTGCATGGCCATCCACTGAGGGGGCAGTTGAGAACTGTGTGGGGCAGATTTTGGGTTCTGCTGCTGTGGGCAGCATCCATCCTGGTGTGGTGAGACCTCAGGTCTTACCCACTCCCTAAGGCTGCAGGGTCAGAGCATTGATTTTCTCCAGATCACCTGTGTCCACTGTGACCATTCATCTGCATCAGACACAAGAAGGCCCCCAGACTCAGGTTCTCTTGGGGAATCTGAGCAGTGTTGGGGATTTTGCACTTGTCATCAAGAGTTGGAAGTATGTCAGTAAGTAAACAGAGAGGCATTGATGACATTGTCTCCCATTGGAAATAAATGTTCCACCACTGAAGCCATGCAGCTTGAACTAGGATAAGGATTGGACCTGTGTGGAAATTTATACCTTGAATTGTCAGTTCTTATCATTAGTTAATAACTTACAAATTTCTTGGCTGATTTAATTTAATCTTTTAATGAGGTAAGAAGGCCTGAATTGAAACCTAGTACTGAGATAAAAAGGTGGGGGAATCAAAGCTCTTTCTTACAAAAGAATGAAATTCTGATGTTATCTTTTTTTTTTTTTCTGTCAGCTAGGTAGCATGTATGTACAAGCCTGCCAATCAGCACACATGAAACTCTGAGATATGAAGGACTGTATTACACAGCTGAAGGCTGCAGGACTTGGGAGGAAGCAAAGGCTTGGAAAGATTGAACAGTGAAAATTTGAAGGGCTGTCACTGGGAAGGGCCCAGGGAATATGGGAGTTTTGGGTGTTAGGGACACACCACATGTATTCAAGGAAAATGAGCCTTTGGCAGAGGCAAACACCCAGTGTGAAGGAGTCTCGAAGAGCTTTTGGACTGGAGCAGTTAGCAAACAGCTTGGCCTAACAGCTGTCCCCCAATCAGGGGCAAGCAAAGCTGATTTTCAAAGGTATCACTCGTGCAGCATCAGAATGGGCTACCAGGGGTAGCCCGGGTGGCATACATTCGCTTAATGTGTCTGTAAGGGAAGTCCCAGCTTTTTGAGATCACTTAGCAAGCCTGGCATTTCTTAGATTCTGCCTTTCAGCATTCAGTTATAGTACCCTGTGCAGTCCAGCCCTTTGCTCTCTTTAACTCAGGCCACTTCTGCTGAGAAATAAGCACAGATTTTCCACCTATCTCTCAGATACACATGACATTACTTCTCTCCAGCATGCATAGCTACTGGGAGCTGGTACTTATGCAGAGACTGGCTGTGTATCCTGCCTTTCATGTGAATCCTTCCCACCTGCCCCTCTGTTGCTCTATTTTGCTTCATGATTTACCTCTGTAAGCAGCATCTCTGGAGCTCTTTGTAGTAAAAGCAAGCACGGGGGAAGTGGGGTGACTCGCTTGAAAGCCTTGGAGAGGCCTGTGGCAGAAGCCCATCTCTGAAGCCCTGGTGTGGTATATTACCCTTCAAGCCACACTGGAAAGTGTTCCCCTATTTTATAGCACTGTTTCTCTGGCAATATTTCAGTGTACAGGCAGTGGGCAGTGCCCTCTCCCATGTGGGCACATGGCTTCACGGCACCCGGGCACCAGAGAAAGCATTTGCAGTTGGGTGAGAAGGCTTTGGGTTGACAAAGAATTTGGGGGGAAGGGGCAGCAGGAAAGGATCCCTGGGCGCAGAGAACAGAGCTCTAATCCTGTGGCAGATAACATCATGTCTGCAGGCTAGGCTTGTGTGTGTTTGGGGGAGCTGGAGGGGCAGAGATTGTTAGGCAGTATTTGTTTGTAAAGCCACTTGCTCTGAAGATAATGCTTGCACTAACTTCTATTGAGGGAGCAGTGTGAGTCCCCACAAAGTCCTTTCCCAAAGTGTCTTTGAAGCCAAGAACCCATTGAAAGGAAGAAAGGCCAAGAGAGGGGATTAGTTTGTTCAGCAGCTGTGAATTTCAGTGGGAGGCTGATGAACTCCAAAGTCTTTGTTGAGATGTTTTTTGTAAGGAGCCCTGCTGGAGGGAGAGACCCACACCGGGGCCGCGGCCTTAGACAAGAAGGAATCTGAAGCGGCGGGGAGCTGTAAACGGGCCACAAGGACTTTTCCCAAACACTTTTCGGAAAAAGGTGTTGTAAAGAGATCGGAGGGGGATTAGCATGTGAAATGACACTTTCCATTGACTCCACTGAGGGGAGGGGAAAAGGGCTGGCTGGCTGATTTATTAGCATTTTGTTCCCTTCTCTATTCTGCTCCCCAGCTGCCCCCCCCTCCGCTGTCTCCCCTCCTCCCGAGCCCTCTAAAGAGCCTTGGATTGGAAAAGGGAGCGGGGGGCTGCCTGTTTGTGTGTCATCTGGGCGAAGGTGACCACCTGGGAAGCTGAATGTAAATATTTCTCCTCTGAGGAATGCGCCTTCATTAAACCGAAATGAATACATGGAAGCATCCAATCCTGCCCACAATGGCAGCGGGGCCTTTACCGCTGAGGGCTCCGTGCGCCGGGAGGGGGGGCCGCTGCTGAGGTCAGCACATTCTGCAGCTGCGGTGCCGCCGTTCCCCCAGCGGAAGCAGCGTGTGGCGGCGGGGCTCACGCTGGGGAGCCCCACACGGCCCCCGGGCCCTGCCCGGCCCTGCGGGACAGCAGTGCCAGCAGGGCACGCATGGATAGAGGAAAACGGCTTCCACAGCTTTTCCAGCTCACTGTGGAACGGGGAGCGCCAGAAGGAAAAGGGAGGCCCATGCTGGAGCTTTCCCTGGTGGTCGAGAGGCTCTTGCGTCCTCTTTCCTTTCGTGGCCAACCCCAGGGACGTAGAGGAACTGCTGATGGGGATGCAAGAGAGACCTTTGGCAGGGTCACTGTGCTGGTAAGAACCTCTGTGCAAACAGTGGTGGTTTGTGTGTGAAGTGGAAGTGTTTCAGTTTTCCCTGAGAATAGGCCAAGATTTCTTCCAATTTTTGAAAAGCCACATTCCTGCTTGACAAGAATGCACTTGTTCTGATGAGACTTTAGGTCCAAATTCCTGCTCCCTAGAAATAGTCCTAGAATCAAAGGACTAACTGATAATGAAGAGATAAATACAAGCTGTTGAGTGTCTTGAATATATCAGCTCTGTAGTGGGCAACTGGGCCCTGCCTGCACCCCTCCCACCCCATTTCCTCCTGGCAATGGCATTTTGCAGTTGGATATACCCTCAGGCAAGCTCAGGAGGGAGCACATCCCTTCCTCTCGAGGTAGGGGCTGAGGTTGTGCTGGCTGGAACTGGTTAGGTCTTCCCAGGCTCAGGTGCGTAAGCAGTGTGTTTTAATCTCCAGGACTCCTTATATATGTACACACAAAAAGGAGGTGAAAGAACACCCAGCCACTTCGACACAACAGCATTTTGCAAGCACTTGGCTACTGATTTATTGCATTGGCTATTGGTTTACAAATATTGGCTACAAGATGAGTCTAATGGCCAGCAACATCTCTGCTGGCTTCTCGTCTGGCTAAAGGACACTTCAAACACCAAAGCAGATGATATTATCGCAGCCCAGGGGAAGATTGCTCCGATGGTGCAGTGAGCTTCCCCAAGTCCTGCAGCTGGCAGCTGCTTACCTCCCTCCCCTAGCCTCAGCAAGGGAACAGAGATGCATCAAACAAATCTTCCTGCTGCTTGGTTAGCGTATAGAATATATACAATAAGTGGTAGAGGAAAACTGTTATGTATACATCACAGTAACTGTGCAATAAATTAAACTTCAAAGTGCTTCACTTTCCTATTTACACCACCATTAAATAGTAGCTGACATTATTTTCTCAGACCAGGAAGAAGTATTGTTAGTTAGCTGACAGGGTAAGAGCGCTTGGCAAGTACAGCAGGACACAGGGAGTAGGCTCAGCTTGGCAGCTTCTCTCTAGGAGAGATTTGGAAGGAAGGAGGTATTGGAGAAATGTGAGGACATCTTTATGGCATCAGTCAGGGGCTCTGATAAGAATTCTGGCCTAAAAAGGGAGACCAGACTTGGAGGCTTGGAAAACATAGGAAAAGCATGTAAAAACCAAGTGATGTGACCCCTTTTTTGGACAGCTTGTGTAATGGGCAGGTCAAGCAGCAATTTTGATCTTGCTTCTACCATTTCAAATGCAAAGTAAAGCACCGGAGAGCTTAGCAAAGCTGTCAAAGGGTGGGTAGCAAAACTGTGGGGTTCCTGGAGACTGGCTTGCTGAGAAAGGAGTTGCATGCCTTTTCTATTTCCTCATAGTGTAGGCCTGAGACAATAACTGTTTTAATACCTCTATTTTTTTTAAGATTATTTATCTGAGTTGCCCAATTGTTGGTGCCATCTCAGTTTTGTTGTACTTTTTATCTCACTCAAAAGCCCAGAGCAGGTGCTTGTTTGGGGACAAGCTAAAAAGTTCAGGAGCGACCAAGACCCTCCTGTGTTTTCAGAGATAATGCCATAGTCACTGGATAGAGTGACCCTGAGTTGAAGGGACTGAGTCTAACCTTGTTTTGTCAGCTTGAAGGTCACCCCAGAAGACATTACCCACGGCACTAATGCCCTGTATGGGTAAGGCCTGAGCATGCATACAAGGCTCTTTTGCCTTGCCCAAGCCCTTGTGAGGCAGCAGTGGGAATGAGACAAAACTATGCCAAACAGAAATGGTGCCAGGAGCTGATGGGAAGGGCGGGAGAGGAGAGGGGCAGGCAGGACTGTGGAGGAGCAGAAGCAAGTTAGAGCTTTCTCTTGAGCTTGTGGCTGGCTGCGCCACCGCCGCTCCGCTCCCGCTTCTCCTTGCGGACACAGAAGTACTTGGTGACCCGTTTGCGGCACTGCTCGCAGCGCACAGCGCAGCACCAGTGGAATTTGCAGTTGCAGCTGGACACCATCTCGGCTCGTCTCTCCTCCACCGCCAGCCCACAGTCCCCACACAGCCGCCGACAGCTCCGCTTCTCCCACTTGCTGAGCGCCTTGCCCCTCTTCAGGCACTCCCTGCCCTCCGTGCCCAGCAGCCCCAGTGTCTTGTTCTCTAGGCAGTAGTCAGGAGAGTCTTCCAAATGGACCAGCTCCTTCTTGGAGATGGAACTGAAGGTCTCGGCAATGGCACCCCGGCTGGCAGCGCTGTTCCCTGCTCCCTGCAGCAAGTCCACCTTCAGGGCTTTGTGGTACCTCTCTTTGAGGTAAGTGCCCACCTCCCGAAACTCGGGCAACTGCAGCCAGCAGGTCTGGGTGGTGCAGCTCCCCGACACACCGTGGCATTTGCAAGTCCGCTTCATGGTCCCTTTCACTGCCTACAGGGTGAGCAGAGAGAGGTTTTCAAGAAAAAGCCCTGCAGGAGCTGTTTCTGTACTGCAATGCATGCAGAAACAGGGCTGCAGGCCTGTGAAAGAGTTTGGCATCAATTCTCCCTGCACAGTAGTCATGACGATCACAGATTTGCTTTTCTACAGTGCTCCCCAGCTTGAAGTGGGAGAATGAGGACTGCAGAAAGTCATTAACACTAACACAGAAGCTTTGCTACATTACAGCAGACACCATTGTACTGCCACCATCCCCCCCAATAAGTTATTTCTTCTGTACATGTGTTTTTAGCCACATCAAATTGTGACTCTCCACAGTGGATGTTCAGGGCCAATTTGGTATGCACTGTCAGCTCTGGAGGGAGAGAAGGGCTCACCTTTCTACCTGCCTCGTTGTTATGCAGGTTCATAGCAGCTCTGGCATCTTGTCCAGTCTCCAGGGCATCCACAAACTGCTTGGAAATAGCTTCCCCAAAGCCCACGTTATCGCTGCAGCCCCCCCACAGCCAGCCTTGTCCCCCTAAGAAAGGAGATGAGATGTGTGCTGTCAAAGAACCAGAAGAGGTTTCAGAAGTAATAGAAGGGAATGGAGGCTGTGGGGCAAATCCAGCCTTTCACCACACAGTACTCCCAGATTCCCTCCCGCTGAGTTCATGACATTTCTTCTGAGGCCTGGACAGTAAGTGGCTCAGGCAGGCAGCAAAGGGGAATGTCCTGTGCAAAAAATGCAGGGCTTTCCAGGCTTTCTATAGAGCAGGATTTAGAAGCTGTCAGTTGTCATGCATTAGCAGACATGCAATAAGCCTTTGGGTCTCTAAACACCTCTCAAACCCTGACTTCAGCTGGTTCAGCATGACTTCCAGGGATAAAATCTTGCTAACTTGGATTAACAAACTGGTGGAGGCATCCTGGTCAGAGGCAACAGATTCCCCTCTGCCTAGAACAGCCCAAGCCTGGCATACGTGCATCAAGGAGGCCCTGGTTTTGGCACACCCAGAATTCTGAGATGATGTTTGGCATCTTAGAAGGGTGTGATTTTCTAGTTACCATCAAGAAACAAGGGAGTCAGTACAGAACTGTGAAATTACACAAAAATATGTGGAAGGTACTTTTCCTAACTGAGTGGGAGCTGAGTGCGGAAAAATATAATGCAGTTTTTTCCTCTTAAAGAAAGATGTGAAATTATTAATGAAGTTTTGAAATCTGGAACATTCTGACCCTGACATGCTACATTGGTACATCTTGGGAGTTGTGGTTTAATGGCCTTGTGCCTCTCTGGAAAGATCCCCTCTCCCAGGGAAAGACAGGAGTGTTTCATGGGAAGTGGGTAATTGCAGTGGATGATGCAGTCCAAATCAAGAATTGGGACTGAAGGAAGTAGGAAGACCTTTCACCAGCTTGGATTCAGTCCAGTGGCTGAATTGGATCATGCTGTTTTGGTCAAGCCCAAAGGTTTCCTGTGCCTTACAAGGTTTTAAGTCCACATTGGAAAGTTTTTTATTACAAACAGATCTATTTAGGGAAAAAGAAATGTAGCATGACTAACTTGATTTTCCAGAGAAGATAGAATTTGATGTGTTGTTGCCCAAAAGTCTTGTTCTGCTAGAGACAGACATTCTCAAACTTTGGACACCTAAGCAGTAGTGGCTATTTTCAAAACTACCAGCCAGTAAATTACTAAATACTGGACACTCCAGAGAGGTTTTTCATAATGTGACACATACTGACTGCCTAATGTGGCTGGATAGGGCATGGCTTTTAAAAGATTTTAATAATTTGAAATTTGACCTCTTTCAATTCAAAACAAAACCCTTAAATGTCAGTGTTTTCTGTGAAAGCTTAGGAGAGAGCTGGAGTGGTGCAGCCTGGAGTTCCCTACCCGAGTACTTGGATACCAAGGGCCTGGATACCACTGTCATGTCGAGGGTGTGATGGCTGTGTGCGGCCACAGTGATTCTCCTGGTTCAGCTCTTGTGTGCCTGCCATGCTGACAAGGGCTAGAGAGGTTTATGGGTGACAGCCTGCTTTTCTTCATGGTCATTTTGCTGTGGGGCCAACCTGGTCCTGCAGACCCTGGGAACCCTGATGTCCCTGAACTGTGCTGCTATACCAAGATCTGTACTGCTATACCAACATAATTTAGGAGCATGGCAACAGATCCACTCCTCTGCACTTATGATATAGTTATTCTCTCCAGCAGCTTAAATACAGTTCTTGATTTGAACCAGGGAAACTGCAAGTTCTTCAACTTTCCTGCTCATTTAGAAAGTAAAGGAAAGCATCAAGAGCTTGGCTGGTGTGAACTGGAGGTGGCTCCATCAGCTTCCACCAACCTACTTTGGTTTAAACCATGGAAAGCTCTGCTCTGAGCATTGTTCCTGGGTATGAGGACCAGGATGGGGAGGTGTTTCTGCAGGCCTCAGAGGAGGAGAGAAGAGCTTCTGCTGCTGCCTGGGACGAGTGAGGGGCAGCAGCTCATCTCTCCTTACCCAGCTGTCCGTTGCGGGAGTCGTCACAGCCACAGTTGTCAAAATCGCCCAGGCTGCAGTTCCGGGTCAGCGTGTACATGACGCCCGCAGAGCTGATGGCGTGGACAAAGGCTGTTTCTCGGTTTGCTGTCGAGGGGGAATGCAAAGAGAGCAGATATGCAAAAGATTTCAGGGCAAGGGCAGTGTTAGAAATCATTCCTACCATGCGGGAATCTGCATAGGACATCTGCAGTGGGGAAGACTTTGCGGGGTGAAGAAGATGCCCTATATGTCAGATTAACTTTGTTTGGGCTTGAACTGCGTGAAGGTAGAAGCTCCCAAATGTGATCCAGACTGACTCACGCTATTTGAAAAGGTGTGGACAAGATAGCACCCGGCTGTCCTTGTGGGAGCTCAACAGTGGTGTTTTACCACAGACACTTCTCACTAACACACCCCCAACAGGAAGGAGTCCTCTCCATCCAGTATCAAAGAGCTCCTTTCCCACAGTTCCCTCGAGCCTTACCTTCTACTGAAAGGGCTCTGAGCAGTGACATATCTACCCACCAGGATCAGTCTGGAAATCATCAGCTGGCTTCACCGAGCCTTTTGCTTTCATTTAATACCAGCAAGGTGTAGAGCTGAGCAGATAACCTTGACAGGAATGATTCAGGGACCTGCTTGTGGTCTCAGAGTGGGCCTTGTGCTGCAATTGTCTCCTCAAGGCCCCGCTTTGAAACCTTTGTCCACCTTTGCCTAGGACTCTGGTCTCTTGTCTGCTGCTAGTCCCACCAGAGGCCTGAGGCTCTCCTCCACACCCAGGTCCTGCTTTTACAGAGCAGGTATGAGCCCAGCCCAGCATCAAACATAGGTCTAGAGGGCCAGATATGCACTGAAATATTTCCTGGGACCTGGTAGGAAAATAGGTAAGAAATAGGATACAGTGACAATTGCTAAGAAATACGGTTACAGACAATGACCACAGCCCCATGCCCTACAGTGTCCCAGGTCAGGGATCCTGTATTTCTGCCTAAGGTGATTTTGACACCTGGAAGATGTAAGAAGACTTTTCTCCTGCCTCTTGGCCAGAGCACAGCCACTGATGAACTCTTTCCTGCTCCCTTTAGCCTTATCCCTCTGCTTGTTAACCAGCCAGCCTGCACTGGCTCTCAGCCTCCCTGGGATACCCTGGGACACTGTCTAGGTGTGGTGTGTCCAGTAGGCCATGCGCAGGTCAGGGAGGTGCATCCTTGAGGGGAGGCAGTGAAGTGAGGGTTGGTCCTGTGCCAGCAGGAGTTCAGCAGGTCCATGGATAAGCCTGGCATTGCAAGGAGGCCTTGGAGCTAGATCCCAGTGTATCTGGGAGCTGATGGGTGAAGGGGTCTCCTGGGGAGATCCCACTTCCCAGGTGGGAATGGGGAAGAAAAGGAGGCACTTGGGAAGAGAGGAGGGGGCCATTGGCTCTAACCTGTAGCAAGGGGGTCCCAGTAGTGGTATCCAATGCTTTCCTTACCACTGCGCAGCCCCCCGTGGCTGGAGAGCTGCAGTGCCCTCTCCGGGCAGTTCCAGCGGTCCCAGGCGAACTGGAACTTGCACTCCTCGATGCCGCTCTGCGCCCCAGCTGCCACGCTGCTGGAGTAGATGAGATAGGCCTAGGAGCAGAGCTGGGGGTCAGCACGGGGACAATGCCTGTATTCAACTGAAAGCAGCCTGTGTGCCATCTTACAAAGACAAGACATACAGAGCTCAGAAGGTCTCCCAGGTTTGGCATCCCTGGGAAGCTCACCACCAGCAGCAAACCCATTTCCTGCTGTGCTGGGTCAGAGCCTGTGCCTTCTGGGTGAGAAAGCTGATCTCTTGGCTGTCAGCCACATTAGGAAATATGCCAGCCAGCCTCTACCATGGGCAACCCCTTATCTCTCCACCATGAGAGGAAAACAGAGCTTTCTGCTCAGATCAGGGAGCTCCAGGCCAGAAGATGCCTCAGCCTGCCTTGTTCTTCACCCCAGCCCATGGGGGAGAGCTAGTGCTTTGGAGCAAGGTTGTTCCACCAGTGTATTGGGATCTAGATGGGCCTGGAGGTGTTCCTGGAGAATAGCCAGAACAAAACCTTGGTAAATTTTACAACAGGTCCTGGCTAAAAAAAAAAAAACTTTGAAAGAGAAGCACAAGGATGTGAGGGATCAAAAATATGGAACAAAGTTCTGGCAATTCTAGTTGTGTTCCTTGAGGAAATATGTTTTACAAGACCTACAGAAAATACTTTCTGGCTGGATCAGAAGCCCTGATGCCAACCTGATCCTCAGGAAGCAGCAGATGTCAGGTGAGAGCCTTGGCTGGCATCAATAGACAAATCTCCAGAATCTGGCTGCAACCAGCTTAAAAAAACCCCAGGTCAGCATTGCTCAGGATCCATGCAGCCCAAGGAGCTCCCAAGTTGCAGCTCACAGCAAATCTTTCCTGGCCTTTCTCTGCCTTTTTGCTGGAGACCTAGGGGTGAGGGGAGCTCTTGCCAAGGCTGGGAGGAGAGGAGTGGGAAGGAGGAGCCCCTCTCTCTCCTTCCCTCTCTGGGTTTAGTGGAATCAGGGACAGAGATCAAAGGGATTTCTCTTACCTTGGGGCCCGTCATCAGGAAATTATTCACTGACCTGGAAGATAGAGACAGTGTCAGCAGGGAGGGGGTGATGGTGGAGGGGCCTGGGGAATGCCAGGCATCCCAGGGCTCTCCTCTCTCTCCTCCACAGTCTGCTTGTCTCCTGACTGCAGGCACCTCTGGTCTCTCCCCCGTGTCCTCTTGCTGCTCCCTAAGGGACAGGACAGTGCCCTCCTCTTCCCCCCCCCCTGCTCCCATCAGTCAGGCTGTACTGGGCTGCAGTTCCTTCAGTGCTCCCTCATTTTGCTTTCCTCTGCTCAGCTACCCCTTTGCACCAATCCACCCATGGTTTAGCTTTCCTGTTCCCCTAGCCTTGCTTTTTACCTCACTTGACTAAACTCAAGGTAGCATTTCCCCAGCCTGAGGAATGGGACCACGCTGAGGGAAGCAGGGCATCACACCGCTGCTCCTTTGCAATATGTGTCCAGATGCATCTCCCACATCCCAGTCCCTTGTTTTCCTGTGGTGCCATGTTTGACTGCCCACACTCTCCCCTTGGTCAGGTTATGGTGATGGCTGAGCACAAATACACATGTCCTTCCCATCCTCCTGGACACTGTGCAAGGGACCCTGGGGGTTTGGGGTGGGTGGGAGGTTCTAGACAAAATTAACCTTTCTGGTCTGTCTACTGACAGTGTGGAAGGATCACCTCCAAGGGTCAGGCAGTGTGGCTTGTCTCCAACACTGTCCCTATGGTCTTGCAGAATTTATGCTGTCTGGTCTGCGTCTTTCTCCAGTAAGAAATAATGTTTCTGTGCAAATGGTCAGTCAGTATTTAGGACTCCATATGGTGCAGTGACCACCTGCAGAATCTGGAGAATGGCTGGGTGAATCCTGCTTAGCTGTGTCATGGCAGAAAGGACTGACTTTGAAAAAGCCCAAGAACCAACTCCAAATATCCCAAACCAGAAATTAAGTATGAAAAGAGAGAGTCTCCTAAAAATACCTAATTCCGCTCTCTCCAGCTATGTAAAATAACACTTATCACTATTTCTGGTGAGTCTGTGGAGCATTTTCCCTGCTGGAACCCAGCACTTCAGAGAAATGTGTGAGTGCTGCTATCACCCAGAAAGGACACTGAGGCCAGAGAGGTGGAATGAGTGGATTGAGACCTTGCAGTGAGTGAATGATTGGGAAAATTACAGAGCATGCACTGATAGAAACTTGTCTCTTCACCTTCTTCTCGAGATTATGTTCTGCTTCAAATGAGCCACAAGTATTCCCTCATAAGGGAGAAAAAGATACTGTATTTTTATGCTACAAATCCCACATAGACACTGTGGGGGTACCCAGGGTGGGCTCAAGCACAGGCAGAAGCAGACACTCCTGTCAAAGCTGAGGGTCAAAGTGCAGCCCTGCCCTGACACAGGGACAGACAGGGTGGCAGGACTGGTGCCCAGACATCAGACACATGAGAGATTGAGAGAGGATGCTGTTCTGCCCTGGAAAACCACTTGTGCCACAGTTAGCCAGTCCACTGGAATTGCACCCACAGAGATCCTTTCCAAAGTACGCCACAAAAGGAGATCTTATTACTTTAGCTTGGTCAAAATCACAAGAAACCTGATCTTTGCTGCTACAGTTTAGAAAGGAGAATGAGTTTGCAACATTTCATTCTGGCAAGTCTAGCTATCTTTTGTTTTGGTTTGGTTTTTGTGGGGTTTTTTTTGTTGTTATTGTTGTTTTGCTTTGTTTGTTTGGTTTTTTGGTGGGTTTTTTGGTGAAAATATGTTTATATTGATGAAGCTTGCTTTGGGAAAGATTCCCCTGGGTCAAAGCAGGAGTGGGCTGTGCCAGGGCACTGCAAGAACAGGAGATTCTTTCCCTTTGTTCCAGGCTCGGGATTCAGACCCGGCTGTGCTCCAGCCCCCATGGGTACTTTAGCACGAAGTTGACGGTTGTTTTGCAGAGGAATTTTTCTTTGGAAGCTGCTTCTGCATTGTACAGCTAATTAAATATTTCCTGGGACTTGGAGAGACGGCATCTGTAGCCGAGTGATTAGAGCATCGGGTGACCTGAATCACACAGGGCCATGAACCTGGGGCTAATCAGACTGTGTAAGCTCCATGGGTCCCCATCCTAACGCAACTGGGTAGCAGCATGAACAAGTCATTTTTCCATCTGGTTTCCCTTCTGTCCATTGCCTTGACCTTAAGTGCTTTGCTATGGGGACCACACTCAGGATAGTGTCAGTGTGAATCTGAGCCCCTGGTAGCAGCTGTGAGAAAACTCTGGTGAAATGCTCCTGCATAGGCAAGAGCTAGAAAATTGCAAGTCCTCTCTTATCTTGCTTTTGTCACCAAAACAAGAGATATATCCCATCTGTATTGCTTCCCATGTGGGTAGGAAAACACAAATTCACAGTGTATAGGAGTGATTTGGCGCAATCCCTTGGATTAGGAACATCTGAGAAGTTGCAAGAACGGCTTTAGGAGGAGGACGGTAATCCACACCATCAGAGTTTACAGCAAACCAGCCTGTTAGCAGGACTCAATTGACATGACTGCTTAGAAGCAGAGGATCTGTTCTTTCCAGGATAAACTTCAAGGTTCACAAAAAGGCCAAGTTCAGGATATGCCAATTCTCCATCTGCAGCTGAGCAAATGATGCAGTAGCAATTTCGCAGCAGGATATTCTAAACAGTTTATAAAGTCAGAGAGACAGAAGGCATTTTCCTTGAGCTCTCAGATCAACAGGCAGGCATGCTGCTGCCTGGATTTGTAGGACTTAAACAAGTAAAGGATTCACAAAGTTTAAAGCGTTTGGTGCATCTGACACCCCAACATTTGACTCTTGCAACTTCAGGTGGGTTCAGGAGAAGGGGGGATGTAACTGTCATATAGCTGGAGGCTGGCTGAAATTTTTCTTACTCGTGTTGAGGAGGAAGGAAAGATAATAAAGGAGACAGAATCTGTGTGCTTTGTCCTTGCTCTTATAATTTAGCTAAGAAAAATGCATCTCCATTCTGTATATAGTCTCCAGTAAGGGCAGAGAGCAACTAACACTACTTAAACAGATGTAGTACAATAGTGAGAGTGTCTCTAGAATCAATTGGATCCAATATTAGAAATTTATCTTAAAGCTAGTGAATATCTTCAGCAGGAGTTTTCTATCATAGTTTTATTGAATCTGAAAGCAAAGAATCCTGCCAAGCAGCTGTCCCATTATATTTTACTCATATCAAATACTAATAAGCCTCTGATAATTCTGTCTCCATTATAGGTTTAACCAATAATATCACACTCCTCGGTTTAGCATTACGCTCCTCAGTTTAATATGCCCTAAGAGCCTTATCTAATCTCTTATTACAATATTTGTCTGATATCTTACCACCCACTTGGGCTACTGTGCTGCTGGTTCTGCTCTTTAGAAAATGATAAAGCTGGATTTACATCTTCACTATCATTATTGTAAATAGAGAAAATGGATAGAAATTCCCTTTGGATCTGAGTTTTTTTCCCAATATGAGCTACACGAGGTTATTAGAAAATCAGGGAGGCTGGAAACCAAAGGCAGTCCTATAGCTGAAATGTAAAGAATATATTTAGAAGCGAACTACTGAATTAGAGATCTTGTTATTATTCCCAGAGAAGAGGAGACTTGGCAGCAACTCAATAACATTTGGAACTTTACTTATTTTTTCTTCATTTTTCTCTGTTTTGTTATATTTATTTTGAGGATTTTGTTCCTAAATTCAACACTGATGTTTTGATCACCTAGAAATAATACTCTGGTTGAATGGTTCGTTGAATGGTAGAATCTAATCCACACTCAAAGAAGGGAAATGGCCACATATATATATCTGTACGTATGTATACAAACATTTTTGTTGTTCTATATTGCTCCCCCGCCATGCTCCCACTCCCAATTCTTGTGATTAAATCACAGGAAAAAATGTTTTATTTTAAGCCATTGGATCAGATAAAGAAAACAAGCATAAATTTCAAGCAGAATTATTTTATGATTCCCACAAATTTGTCTTTTTTCCCTTCAAGAATTAAGGGACAGTGTCTGCAAAATGATAATTTGAAATAAAGGTTGCAATTTTCCTTCCTCTATGGAACTCATGACCTATGAGCAACAGGCAGAGAGAAGCAGGGTTGTCTTGATCTATAAACTTTTCTCTTAGATAAAAACTGCTGAGAGACAGGGAATTTAAACATCCAACTTTGGACTGAAAATGTCTTGGATTTCCATGTTTAGCTCTACTTTGCACACTGAAATTTCTCTCCTTTGAACCATTTCTTTAAAATGTTGGGGTTTTTTTCCTTTTAATGTATTCTAACCCTTTTTTTGTGGAGGAAAGCAAGACATGTACATGGGAAGAGCAGAAAATAACAATAAAATCAGCATGAGCTCTTCCCTAGCCTTTCTATAGAACATACATATTCCCCTTGTGCCAGACGGGAAGTTTATCTTGAGTTTGCTGCTTTATAGTGTTTAGACATATACAAATTGTTGCATATTCTTTTAATGAAGGGAGAAGAAAATATTTGAAAGAACATGAATTTTACTTCCAGACTAACTGGAATGAGTCCCCATTTACTCTTTAGTTTCTCTTTTTGTAATTTTGACTTCTCCATCTATGGTAATAACCCTAGAGATCTGCTATGGGGAAGGCAGGGGATTTTAGTAACGGAATGGTAAAATACTTTCCTTGCCATTAGAGATAAGTCTGTAACCCATTGAGCAGATTCCCCACGGCATTACAGCAATTGAGAAAAAAAGTTTGAGTACTCAGTAAAAATCACATAGGAAAAATACCTGCAGAGATGATTTCTCTTTGGGAATGGGACTGATATATCCCACAAGGAATAATATGAGATTTGATGCAAGCATAATCTCTTTCTGTTCACCCTTAAAGATCTGTTGGGAAAATAAATATAACACTGTTCTCAGGACAAAGCTAAAGGTCCACAGGAGATGGCCACAGATTTGTGCACAGCAGACCTGGTCTGACGGGACTCAGGTGGTTGGAAACCGAGCTGTAGCAATCACCATTGCAAAAGCTTCTCCCCAGGAAATCCTAATACATGAATTTCAGCCATGTAATTCGGACCCTGTGTGTGCCAAGGAGCTTGGCTCTCAGGCTGCTCATCCAGAGTGACACTTCTGTGGATGTAACTCACCCCTGCGGGCTCTGAGCTCTTAATCACAGACTGTCTTTGGGGAGCGTGAGAGAAGCCCCACTTGATTTAATTAAGACAAGAGACAAGCTGACTGGGAGCCTTTGGAAAAACAGAAGTTTCTGACTCTTCTCTTGAGTTATCTTCTCACTTGAAAGTGAGGGGCTAGGTCTCAGCATACACTCTCCTCTATTTTACCCCAGCTTACAATCTGGCCCCTACTTACTTTTGGGAAGCAGAGGGAAAAAGGGGGACTTTCATAGATCTAACATCTCTGCCAATGAGTGTGTAGGGACTTGGTTAAATATCTGATTCCATTAAAGACAGAACTGAGCTAAGTGAGAAAGAGGAGATATTTAGGAAGGTGGAGAGGAATTTCCTTAGGGTATCTGAGATGAGCACCTGCCTGTGACACAGACAGACATGCTCTTGATACTCACCAGGCATAGCAGGACTGGAAGAAGGGAGTGAGGAAGAAGATGCCCAGGTAAGGGTCCATGTGAAATATAAAATCCAAATAAAGAGGGAGAAAGGAGATCTTAAAAAAAACCCACAAACTTGGGTACCACCACCACCAGAGGAAAAAAAAAAAAAGAAAAAAAAAAAGAAACACAACTAATTTAGGGAAGGGATGGAGTTATTGGAGTTATTTTCCACCCGGCAGTCCTGGTGTGATGAAGAGGCGGATGCCTCCTGAATCCCACCTTCTGCAAAGGATAACCAATCCTAAAGTAAGAGCTAAAGGGGGCTGGTGAAATGGAGCCACAGAACTTCCTAAGAAGAGATTATCTACTTAATTAAAGATTTTTTTTCCCTTAAGTCCTTCAACCAATCAGGACTCAAGTGCCAGAGAGAGATTGAACTGATGAAAAGAACACCCCAGGTTCCTCGAAGACAAATGCACCACGAAAGGGATAAGAGGGAGGGAAAAAGGGCGGGGGGGAGAAAAAAAGAAAGAAAAAAAAAAAAGAGAGAGAGAGATGGATAAAGAAAGAGACAGCAAATCCCTTAAAGTAATCATTAGATTCAATCTCCACCAGCACTGCCCTGGCTCTCCATTCCCCGCAAAGGCAACTGGAAGGGCTGCTTTTGAAGTGTCCTCTCCTCCTCCTGACTTGGAGACCCTGCTGAGCTGGGGTGCACTGGGTGCTATGGGGTGGGGGAATTGGATTCAGGCTGTCTGCATCTGCTGCTTATGGCACAGATATGAGATCATTGTCTCTGCCTCAGTCTACCCCAGAAGTTTAAGGAGGATCAGGGCCAGTTCCTACCTCCATCTGCTTCTCCTTCATCATGGTGACCTGCTCTTTCTTCCCACCTCCTATTCACATCAGACCATCCTCACCCCAAGAGAAAGGCCTCTGACTAAACCTTCCTATTCCCCCTTAATTTTTTGCTTTTGGCATTTCCTATAAAGTCCATGGGAGGGGGTCTTTGGTTTGGAAGGGTTAGCAATGTCTCACTGAGGACTTATCCCAGGCCAACAGCTGATGGAGCTACTTAGAAGTGCAGCCTGTGGCAGCTGGCCACAAGGGACATCCCAGTTACTGTTGCAGCACCCACCAGATACCCTGACTGGCCGTAAATCAACAGGACCAGTTGTATCATCATGTCCCAAATCCATAGGAAGATCTTCTCCACACTATATAATTGAATTTTGTGCTGTGGACGTGATCAGCCAAAACATGGGCTGAGACCAGTCAAACTCATTTCATCCAGGGCACAGCTTTCAAGCAGGAGTGCTGGACTCAGGCAGGATTTGAAGAGGACTGAGACCATGTGGCTGAGCCATCAGGCAGGGCTGGTGAGAGGTTGAGCTTTGCTTGGCGACACTTCAGGTGGACAAAAGTCCCTGCTGGATTGCACAGTCTCAGGAAAGGAAAGCTGCCCGGCAGAGATTTGCTCTCCCACGGATTTTGGCCATCTCACACTGAGCCCAGCTATGCTCAAGGCAGGGAACCCTGGCCAGGCATGGCACGTAGGACACTGCTGGCAAAACACTACCTTTATCCAGAGCACTGTCTGTCCAGCCAGGGCACTCCCTCACCCCAAGGCTGGCTGGGCAATTTGTGGGCACCCAGAGGAGAAGAAAATGCAGGTAGCAGCAGTTTATCCCAGGGTCAGCTGTGCCCCCAGCTGTGTCCCATTACAGCAAGACCAATGGTATCTGCACTCATTTAAAGCCCTAAGTCCTGGAGTCCTGAGCATTTTAAAAACTCAGGTGTTATATATGCTGAGAAAAAACTTGAGGATTTGTCAAGTAGAAGATAAAACCTCAAAAACTGAAATATGAGGGAAATGAGCCCTTTATTTATTCTTAGATTATTTTTTAAGAATACTATTTTTAATTATTAATTATATTGAAACAAAATTTCAATGCTGTGGTGTTTAGCACAGTTTAATGGTTTGGTGGTCTAATTCAAGTAGTGGAGGTAGCTGTGCTTCCCCTGCCAGGTTGTCCTGGGCTTGGTGCAGAGAGCAGCTGCAGAGGCTGATGCTGCCTCAGGGGAGCTGAGGGTCTGCCAAGGGGCTCAATCCCTCTGGGACAGCACTGGTGAGACGCAGGAGATGCCACCATCCTGCATTTGGCATCTATTTCTGACGGGAGAAAGGGGAAGAATTTTCAGTTGTTTCTTGTAAGTCTCCAAATGTCTATTTCAGGATTCTTGAGCTGAAGTTTTCACATTTCTCAGGTCTGGCAGCAACAGCATTTTGAAATCATGCCACACGTCAGACATTTCTTGACCAGTTGGAAAGGAGGGACACCATTGGGTTCACTGGGGTGAGCTGTTTCTGTTACTCCGAGAAAAATTAAGTAAGAAGATTACAAAAGGTAGGAAAATATTAATAGCAGGTGGATCCAAAATAAACAGATGCAATTAATTGTTTTTATTAACTGTTGCAAGAGGCACCCAGGCCTTTCTCCAAGCTCACAGAAGCACCAGCCACTTTGAAAACATCAGCCTTTTTGTCAACATCTAATTCCATTTAAATGCAATACTTACTTTCCTGGAAACAAGTATGTTTTTCAGACCAAAGAAGCTGGAGGCAAAGTCTGAAACAAAACTATAATGACCATGTTTCAAAGTATTTAATTATAGTTCTCAAAAGCTATTTAAAAGATTCTTTGAAGCATTATCTAAAGAAATGGGATGCAAAATTATTTTTTAATGTTCCTCAAATTTTGTTATTTTTACTGACAAAAGCTCTGTAAATTTACTAAATGGATGTAGAGAGAAGTAAAACACATTTTATGGCCAGAACAGGTACCTTACCCCACATGACCCACTGGCCAATACAGATCTCTTCTGACCTTTGCACTGAGTACTCTAATGTGTGTTTGACTATTTGTTCATCTCCCAAAATGCAGGCAGGGCTTGAGGACAACAGGAGCCACCACTGCCACCATCTGCAGTAACTGCTTCCAGTTTATTTTAAAAAAAAACAAACCCCCAAACAAACGAAAAACCCCAACAAAATTTTAATATCATATGTCTACGTTTAATTTCCACAGTAGAGAAAATCTGAACTATCCTTAAAGAACTTGTACAGGTAATCACAAAAGTCAGAGAAAAAGTGAAAAATAAGGCCTTTAACTGCCTTAACTGCCTTTAACTCCTACTGCCTTCCACCCTGGTACCAATGCAACTGATGGATATAAAAAAAAGAAGTTTAAAAGTGGGGGTAATAATTCCAAATCTGGCTCACTTTTGAGATATCTCAAAAGTTTCTTGGTGTCAATGCAAAGTATCCAAAGGACAGATTTGTTAAAACAAAATGACCATTAAAAAGGTCAAGAAAGAATTCAACATTTCTTCTGTTAAAAAGATATGTAAAAGGTATGAAATCAAAATAAAAGGAAATTATAATCTTATAATAAGAATAGTCTTATCTAGACAACACACAATTCAAACCTGAAAGGGCTAAAATAGTTTCAGGAAGGTCCAGCTTCCAGTGCAGTAAATGAATTTCAATTGCTTTGACTGTAGCTTTGCCTTTTAGACCAACTAAATACATCTTCAATAGTGTCTAAAATCTGTCAAAACATCCACCGGCACCCCAAGAGGGTGTACATTTTGCTCACAGTTCTGTACTGAACATGCCCGGTGCTATTCTGCTTCTTCAGTCAAGTGGCTCCAGAAACAAAACCAAATAAAGGCTGGGGAAATGCAGTAGCTTTCATGAGATCAACTGATGTGCAATGGAAGCAAACATGGAATATTTAGCATTTTGGCTCTGAAGAAGCAGGAAAGGTGCTGATGTGCCCAGAAGCCTCTCTGTTTATTTTTGTGTTTAGCTGTATCAGTCTGAGATTGTGCCATTAAAGACAGTATTGACACACCAGAGGATGCCAACAGTGGTGTGACCTCTTTGCTGTAAGCTTGATTTTGTAACCTAGCACTGTTCCCCCGTGTTGTTCTCTGCATGGATGACGCAGAACAGTCTCCTGTGAGGTCTGCTTGTGCTTTACCAGTACTGAGAGTATCCTCACATTTGTAGGTTCTCTGTAAGGTTCATGCAGGGACAGCTCAGTGGATCCTTGTCCACTGCAGTGAACTGGGGGATGCAACACATCTATCACACATTATAGGAAGTGACTTGACCTGAGGAAGCAGACCTGAGGAACCCAAGAAAAATCTACTTGGGAGCTGCTTAAACAGGTCCACTGTTGCACCAGAGACATACATTTTCTTTGCCTTTTAGGCTCTCAGTGCTCCCTTCAATATTATTATTATTATCAGGAATATTTGTAAACAAAACTACCTTTCAAACTGTAAGAATGAAGCATTAAAAGGCTGCCCAGTGACATGTTTCAAACTTCTTTAGCTGAAACTGTTCACAAGTTCTGCAAGAGCCCTAAATAACTCCAGCTCACTAACAACTAAATCTCCTTCACCCAAGTCACT
Source organism: Cisticola juncidis (assembly GCA_013400215.1). NCBI lineage: Eukaryota > Metazoa > Chordata > Aves > Passeriformes > Cisticolidae > Cisticola > Cisticola juncidis. The sequence goes on from VXBR01000879.1 coordinate 305,877, forward strand.
TTGTTTGGCTCTAGTGCAGAAAGACTGACTGTTTTGGAGTCCCTTTTGTGAGGCTGACAGGAGGAGGTTTAGCTGAGGGATTTGTCCTACCTGTGATTTTTTTCAGCTCTGATTTGCTATGTGGTCTAATGACCGTGCAGCAGCATAAGCAGCTCTGGGTTACCCTGTAATTTGTCCCTCTGCCGAGCCAGCCTGCCGTGTCAAAGCCGGCAGATGGTGCTCCCTGCCTGGCCTGCTGCTCGGCTGCATCTCAGCACTCCTTGGAAGAGCATCCCTGGATTGCAGGGATGCAGGGAAATGCTGCTGTGCTAAACATGGCTGTGTCCAGCACAGACAACAGGCTCTGCACAAGATCCAAGCTTAAAACTTCTCCTTTCCTCCTCCCTGTTTCTCCAGCCCAAGTATCTTGAGGCCTCAGAGTAGGTAAAGTCCAAAGATGATTCTGACGGGTTGTGTCACAGCAGTGGTGTGGAGCTGCTGGTGGCTCTGCCCACAACTCGAGGTCAGCAGTGCCAAGGTGCAGCTGCCACCTGTGTGCTGCAGCGTGCTTCCCACAGCCAGCCACGGTGGCAGCCACTGTGACAGCCCATGAGACTCCTACCAGCACCTGGCCTCAGCTCAGGGGCTAGCAGACGCTCACCGGCTCTCAGCAGGAAGGTGTAAGGCTGTCAGCAATATGCACAGATCTGTATCCACACTTTCTCACTGGTGTGCCCCTTCACAGGTTTTGGGACAAACCCCAAGGTCAGGGACCAGCAAATCTCGGCCAGCTCTTTGCCCTGCAATAGCAATGAAAACTGCACTGGGGCAAGTCTGGTGAGGTCCTTCCTCTTTGCCTACAGCTGCATTTGACTAACCTTCTGCATTTATTCAGAATGAGTCAGACCTGTAAAATCATGAGACCAGCTTGAAAACAATACACAGTGAGCTATTTGTGTCCAAGTCTTTACAGTACTCTTGGGGCTTGTTTCCTCTGGAAGTGGCAGAGCTGGGAACATGCTGTTCTCTTGTAAGAAAGGCAAGCTGACAGTCCTGGGCTCCAGGTAATTAGACTTTCCAATGAACACCCAATGTCCAAAGGCTTGCCAGAAATTAAGGGGGTAGTGAGACTGAGCAGGTATATAGGGCCACTCTGTGTTGATCAAAACTTACTGAGTGTGGATCCTGGCTGTTTGCCTGAGAGATCTCACACATTCAGAGTTTGTACATTAAAATACTGGATCCTTTTTGCTCTTTCCTTGGCTAAGAACTCCTCTTGGCCTTGCTTGTAATACTTGTTGCTGCTCTTCACCTTAGGAGTGGCTGCAATTTAGAGGTGAACATGAGATCAGCCCATGGGGTGCGGTGGCTCCCAGTGAGTGGCAAGGAAAGCTGAATCATTTCCCCATAAAACCCAGGGTGCAGGCTCTGGCTCCAGCTCCAGCGTCCCCCCAGTGTCATCTGCATTGACTAGGACTATTACTTTTGTCAAAATAGTGAGTCAGTCCCAATAAATGGTGATGATGATGATGAGCTTGGAGGCTGAATCAGGTAGCCAACATGAAGAAACAGCTCCAAGAAGGTCAGAATTAACTAGCACCACAAATCTATCAGCAATCCTTTGCAAATGTCATTGCTGACAGAGCCACTCTCAGGCTTTCTGTCACAGTCTTAAACATGAAGCACTTTTAATGATGGTTGTTGGAAAAATATTACAGACAGACTGTTGTAGGACAACCCTGACCCCTTTTATAAGTGTCCCAATAGGCATAATAGGCATATATAATAGGCATAAATAATAAAGCATTCCTGTTCCAAACAGGCATTTTTGTTTGCCTGTTTGGAACAAGCCACTTGGCTTTCATACTGCCACCTTGGACAAGGTTCCACCACTGATGTGGGCCACCACAAAGAGGTGCTTTATTGAAGCAGAACACTCTCTGGAGATGTTTCTTTTACCATTTAAGATGAACCAGATATTTTGGTTAAATGTTAAGAAGTCTTAATATTTAAGACCTCTGTAAAATGATCTGTGTCTTAATCAATATTTTCCCTGAGTCCTACAAACCAGAGATGCAGAGAGTGGAGTAAAGAGAATTGTGCCTAGAAATAATAAACTTTTTTTGAGTGCTACTGTTGAATCCACAGGTTGGAAAGATGACTTTGTGCTGTCACATGCTGCTGAGGGGAGTCAATATATGATGACAAACTTTTGGCTAGTTATGTTCATTTGTCACAACTGACAGCAGTCAAGCCTACTTTGTATAAATCTTTTACAAAGTACTTCTTATCTCACCTCCATCACTGCAGCATCCCAGGATATGGGCTACTGCAACTTCTCAGTATACTTATGAAGTGTCAGCTGTTGACTAGAGGCAGGTAACTGAGGCATGGCATAGATAATGACTTGTCCAAACTCAGGCAGCCACATGGTGTCCCATGTGGTACATTTGGGCTGAAAACAAACCAGGATATAGCCTGCTAATGGTGAGAAGAAGAGGGAGCTGAGGGTGCCCATACAACAAATCACTGCTCAGAAGGAGGGTACCCCATAGCAGAAGATGCAAAACATCCTGGCTTCTGGCTTGGGGTTACTGTGAGCTGAGACCCCTGTGGGGCACTGCCTCAGTAGTACAGGAGGATCCTGTATAAAGTCAGCTCTTCTCAGACACTGGCATTTATATGGGGACTTGTATCTGGTGTCAGAATGAAAATCAACAGCCAAGTTTGCACTCGTTTCACATTAACATATGCAAAGTAGGAATAAGCCCTACTTTGTGGAGGACAAAGTGTTCCTTGCCATGAGAGAAGGCAGCAAAAAACCTCTACCACCACATTAGAAGAAACGATTTATACAGTTTCTTTATACAAATGTTCACATTTATCCATCACAGGGTGGTATTACGTAGCTTTATCCTTACCCATTGCCACTGTGAAAGACGAGCTAACTCCCAGACTTTGTGTTGTCAGATTAAAGTACCTCTTTGGAGGCAGAGTCCAGCCTTTCCTCACCTCAGTTTTCAGAAATATGGCAACATAATTCAGACTTCATGCCATCAGGGTGACCGAAGGAATCTGTGATTCAGACACGTTGTGCCTGCAGTTCCCCGACCGACTCCAGGGTGGCGATGCTGCCTCAGCTCTTACTCCAGCTGATAATGCACACTGTGCACTCTGTGAAGGGATTTTTTATTAGCGCCACAGGGTGTGATGAAAGGTGATTGCATATGGCAGGAGTCATTCTTACAGCCACGGCCCGCCTGTTTTTGCTACATCTGCTAATGGTGAGAAGAAGAGGGAGCTGAGGGTGCCATACAACAAATCACTGCTCAGAAGGAGGGTACCCCATAGCAGAAGATGCAAAAGATCCTGGCTTCTGGCTTGGGGTCACTGTGCATGTAGCTGCTGGAACAGCCCTTACCAGCCCATGGATTGTAACCAGAGGAAGAACAGAATGTCATGAGAAATTACACGTCTTGTTTCTGGGATGATTTTTATTATGAGTATTTACAGATGGTGTCAGTCATTGGTAGGTGGTTATGCTAAGGGGAGATAACAGATCCCACCCAGGACACAGACTCTTCTAATTCCAGTTCAACCTTTGATCATGGATAAATTATTCATCTTTTACATGCCTCAGTCTCTCTCTCCATTCAAATGTCTACTTATACTGTAAGCTTTTGAAGACAGTGGGTGTCTCATAGCATGGAGATACAGAATGTAGTACTTGTACTGTACAGCACCCAGAAAAATGGAAATCATGATCTTGATGGCAGCCTTCACTCATTATCTTAATAGGAGCATTCAAATCTATGTATGAAACAATTTATCTGAACAATCTTTTGGCCATGCTGACTCCAGATCAGACACGCGATAAGAAGTCACAGAGAAAGCTGTAGAACCATTTTATGTCTTTGAAATGACTGAAGATGTAACTTTTGCAGTCCCAGTGGAGGTGAGTGCCCTCCAAGTGGCAGCACTGCACTTCAGACACGTGTGTGCCATTTCCATTGCCTGCTAGAAGCTTTCTTCTGAGTAGGAAAAAGAAATTAACTGCAAGTCTTGGATCCCAAAGGGCAATTTTGTAGCAGTTGTGGTGGCTCTCTGAAGGGAGCAACTCCTTGGAGCGCTGAACTAATACTACACTGGCACCAGAGAAGGAACTGGTACCTCCCTTACGAGGGGACACTACACATCTGAAGAGGGAGCAAAAACACAGGTTTGAGGAGACTGGACCCTCCAGCCCTCCAGTCTCTTTTCCATTTTTAAGGACACACTAGAAACATCATGGGAGATAGGAAGCATCAATTCTTAAGGAAAACTCCCTTTTGACTAAAAAAATCTAACAAAGGACATTTGAATGGAGAGGTTTTGAGCATAAGTAGTGTGGGGGCCATTAATAGTGTTTCACCATCGTTAAGAGAGTGAACTTCCCATCTTGTGTGGCAGAAGAACAGACCCTACAGTGTACCTCACCTCCAAGAGTTTGTCTTCCAGGTTTGCTGGGCTTCAAGGAGCAGAGGTGTCTGCAGCCCCTACCAGAGAGAGTTTATTTCATTGGTGTACTACTACCTCTCTTAACCAAGACATCAGCCAGTCATTCAAAAGACCTGGTAGTGCTTCCTCAGGTTGGTTTTGAGTCTTATGTGTCTCCTCCACATATCCACACTGTGCAGGATCCTCCTGGCAACACTAGACATACCAAAGCAACAGTGAACCTCTGTACCTCTATTCCTCATTTGCCAGCCACTTTCTAATCCAAGCCTTGCTATTTTTATCCAGTTCAGATTTCTTCACTCCTTTATTAAATAAATAATGTGGCAATCTCTCAAATGTCTGGCCAAAGGCAAAGCAGTTTGCAGTCATTTCTGGCCCTACTGCCGGCAAACAACTGACTAATCAAATGTCATCTTGCTTGCTAAGCCGACCCCAGTAACAAGGTTCTCCTCTCAGAGGAAGCACCTGAATATCAGGACTCTGTCAGCACTTACACTAAACTAGGGGTCTCTTTCCCCTTCTCTGCCAAAACAACTGGATTAATGCAGTAGATGAGAATTCAGCAGCATCCTTCCACGTCCACCATCTTCCCCAAACACCAAAGGAGCAAGTGCCTTATGTGCCTCAGGGGAGGTTGCAGGCCCTCCAAAAATGAACTCAGCCCTCTGAGGTTTCTGCCCTCGATGTCCCAACAAATGGAACAGTGTCCAGCGCCCTGTCCTCCTGTGACCTTAACCTCAGTGTGCCCTAGATGTGATACATCTCATAGAGAGCTGAGTGACTCTTCTGGCTTGGACCACCAGCAGACACAGCTGGGGCTTTGTCTGAGGTGAGTCAAAGCATGCACATTCAAAATGTGCTAAGCCCTATAATAACAGGGAGAAGGTGACCCCAAATATGTTGTTTGTAGCATCAGCTAAATGCTAATTTGGAGCTAGTTTTCCTCCCATTTTTCTGGGCTATCTTGACAGAACAAAACCAGAATTCCTGAGGAACTAGCAATTACTACCAAGTTTCCAAGGGCAAAATGCAGAAAACATCTAAGAAAAAAAAAAATTTTAAAACCCCAAAAAACCAAAAAACAAACACTCATAAAATCTCTGATTTCTGAAAAATAAACAGTCTCTCCCCTCTGAAAACTCTGCTTCACACTATCTTTGGTAGGATTTCCAAAATCACCTGTATATAAAAGCCTTGGACTGGGTGTCATTTATGCAAGGCTAAGATAGATGGTGGATCATTCTCTTATGGCCAGTCAAATATACTACTAAATTTCTTTCAGGCCTAGGGGCTTAGGGGCTCACCCTGTGCATTTTAGATTTTGTACAGAAAGCAGCACGAGGTGGAAACTACTCTGCTGAAAAAAAGGTAGATTGAACCCCTCTGAACCTCAGCTATGCCTTTGTCCCTCCTTCCAGGTGCGGGAATTTCTAGGGAATAGAGGGCAGCTGAGTACTTGGACTTTCCTAAAAAAGGAGACTATGGGGGTAGAGCTTTTGGAAGACTGAGGGATGTGGATATGTAGGGTATTGATGATATGTGCCAGGGGAAGGATGGGTTGCAGCAAAACTGTAATGCAGGTTTGGAGATTAGGCCCAGAAACTCTGTGGTTTACGCTGTTGTTTAAGGCTGGTAAAGCAGCTGCTAGAGAAAAGGGGAAGCAGATGAATTTGAATACTACTTATTATAACTGGTACTGTGGAGGGGAAGGGAAGCAAAAAATGCATGGTCTGCTCTCAAGAGATGGAAGCATACTTGGTTGCGTAGAGATCTACCTTTTTAAATTCTCTCCTGTTTCTATCTCTTTTCTGTAATTAGGTATGCTCTGCATAGTGTCAATGAAACTTTACTGGGAGCCTGAAGCAACCCTGAGACCCCAAAGCCTATAAATGTTTCTGAGAGGTTAGGGTCTCCTGCTGTTGTAGAGAGCAGTGCCCTTGTCCCTTACATGCAATAAAGGCTTGTGAAAGCCTCTCTTCTGATGATGATATGGCAGTCTGACCTCCCATGTGGCCTTTCTCCACTTATTGCTGGGGTATCATCAGGTCTAGAAGTTAAGGAATTAGTTCTGGGGACAGGGCTGCTATTTTAAGTGCCTTTGTTCCCTCTTCAGAGGCATAGGAAAGCTATGGTTTTTAGGCCTCTGAACATCCTAATAGTTCATTTGTAGGTTCTTCTCTATGCCAGAGCATGTCTGCTGTGTGATCTCTTTGGGCAAGCCAGGAGTATTTCTCAGCTGATGACCTCTCAGACACTGGGATGGAGGGGCAGAGCTCCAGGAAGTGCCACTACAGGTGCTGGAGACTGAGGCCATCCTCGGATGAGGTCTGTCACTGACCTGCTATCTTGGTTGGGTGATGTCATCCCTAGTGAAGGTTGGTGTGCTGGCAGTGCCTGGTCAGGACATTTCACTGAAGTAACCCCTTGTATCTCACATGTCAGAGAGTGCTGGGTGCATCAACCAGCCTTTTGCCTGGCACTGCGCTTATCTGAGGGTTACTGTTCTCAGGTTTCTGTGCTCAGCCAAAGATTTGGCAACTCCCTGGTGATTGTGGCCAAACAGAAAATCTGGCATTGTGTTAGTGTGACCATGTCCCTGCAGTGGTTGACAGGAACTGGTCTGAGAAAAAATGACAGTTTGACCTTCAAACAGTGTCCATCGGGACCCCTACTAGATCTGAAGAGCTATCATATCTCTGATACCTGAAAAGCAGGTATTAAGCTGAAAAGCTGCCAGTGGCTATACCCCTGCCTTTTTCATCACTAGGCAAATAAAGAGTTTTCAAATCTTTTTATTACTTAATTATGCAAAATTTTTAAAGGTTTTTGGGCCTGAAATTGACCTTTTCCTTCATTTGCAAAAAGATCTGAATCAAGACTGCAGAATCAAATCAGCTGTGGATGGTTCAAACCCAACTGCTCTGCCCAGCCTCTGGCCATCTAGGATAGGTCCAGTTATTCCTTTAATGGGTGCAGCAGGATCACAGCCTGTGGCAGAGGTTTGGTGCATAGGGCTAGGTGCAGTGGGGATTAGTACTTCTTGTGAAGAAGGAACAGAAAGACATGGCTGAGATTGCTCAGCTGATCAGTGGCAGAGTGGGAATGAGCTCCAGTTCATGTTTTATGCATGAGCTGAAAAAAAGCACGTTTTTTGAAATCCTCATTATACTTCTACAGGGGTAAAAGGGAGTTGGAAATTTCTGCCCTATTGATGGAGAAGCTGATATGCTCACCTTATTGCATACAAAGCCAGATCAGAAACACTTCTCTGAGGGAAGGGAATGGCTGTAACTGAGGTTTAACTTGAGTAGGTGGATAAATTACCTCATACAAGTTTGCTTGCTCTGTAATTAATTCAAGTTCTAAAGTGATGGGATTTAATCTTAGTGTTCTTGCTGGCTCCCTTCTGGCATTTCTGGCAATATAGCATTGGAGAACTCTCACTTGATACCCTAAGGCTTTCTAAATGCCACAAGGGGTAACTCTGTTTGGGTTCCTGGCAGCGGCAGTGGGGAAGCTTTAGAGGGCACTGGAGCCATGCCACCAGCTGCCATACCTGCTGGTGCACAGGGAGAGGTAAAGGCAGGTGGCATTCTGAAGTTGGGAGGCTTCTGCTAGAAGTGTGGGGGTTTGACAATGTTTTGGCACTGGTAGAGAGGATTGGAAATTAATTCCTCTAGCTCCACAGGTGCTTACATCCCAAAGGCTTTCCTTTAAGTCTGAGGCAGAAGTGGAAGTAACAAAGCCAAGCAAAGTTTTCAAGGCTGTCTCAGCAGGACTGGTATCACCCATTTCACACAGATGAAAGACAGTAGAGGAAAAAGGAAAGTAAGCATTGAGAACATTGAGTGAGTAAAAATTCATGATGAATATCATGAAGGCATAGCTGAGCCAGCTCATTTTCCCTGATTTTCAATCACACAGAATTTGGCTTCTTTTACTTGAGCACTAAATAAATCCCATGGCTGTAAGTAATGTGTAGGCTCAAGAGGTCCCACAACCTGGGGGGTGCCTTCTTTTGCCCTCAAAGTGAGGTGCTGGGTACAAAAGCAAACATTTCATTGTCTGCCCATGCAGGCAGGTGACAGTGGGAAGTCAGCTGCTGATTGCAAATGTTTGCTGACCACAGCTTGCCAGCTCCAGCTGCCAGCACCCAGAAAGCTCTCAAAGCCAGGACCTCATCAGTGATTACAATAGTGGGGGAGGGGAAACACTGGAAAAAGTCAGTTGCATGTCTTAATAAATCATAATGTTGCTGATATCAGTGTGCTGGTACTGAAGGAGGCCACAGGCTCATCAAGCAGAAAGTTTTGCTTGAATGGTGTAACAGCTGGGCATGCACTAGCACTGTGCTCCTGCACACTTGGAGGTCAGTGCATGAGGGATTTCAGTGATCAGGCTGAAACAGCGCCAGAAAATCTGGAAGAAAAATTCATCTGTCAAAGCCTTTGTTTCTTTAATCACTCTCATCATATTTTGGACAGATAGTTTTGAAAATATAACCTAGTGGCAAGAGACTGCATTTGAGTCTTAGCTTTGCCATGAATGCTCTGGGCTGCCTCTTGCAAGGCAGCTCTGTGCCTGCATTTGTAGATGGGGATATTGCCTCTTGGATTATAAACTCTGGGGTAGGAGCTGCAAGATTGTGTGATCTGCTCAAACCTTTCAGCACTTACATGGAAGGAGTGCTTCACAGAAGGTGAGGTTACTGGTAGTTATTATATATATATATGTAAAATCTGGCTGTTCTTCTATAGGGATCAAAGCATCTGCTGCTGGCTGTGGTTAGTTAGAGGATACCTTTGGTCTGACTCAATAAGGCTAGTTTTATTGCAATAGTTAGTCAAACAACCTCACATTCTTTTATAGATGGAAAAATTTGGCTGTTGCTTAATTGGAGGTACAAACTTCAGAGCCCTGGAGAGATGGGAATGCAGATTACCTGGAGGCAGATCAAAAGGGAGGCTTACAAGATAAGTTGTCATGGGTCTCACTTATTTGCAGCGGTGTAACTTCCAGCACTTGCTGCTTTTCTGCATTAGAAGTGATGAGTTTGCACAGATTCTCTGGACATCTGTGGAAGCCACAAGGCATTTGCAGATGCTTCAGTAAAACAGCAGACTCAAGCAATGCCCATGTTTGCAGAGTGACTAAGTGGCAGAGTTGGGCCTGCCAGTTCATGGTCCCCAGCCATGCATTGAAGCATGAAGGGAAGACAACATGTGGGTGACGGAGCAGAAAGCACTTAGCTGGCTCTTACGTGGGGCCTTCTTCTTCTGAGCTGATCTTGCCCCTACAGACATGCACGTGGTTCCTGTCAAGTCCCTCCACAGGGCTGAATTTGACTGAATTTCCTATAGTACATTTCAGGAGGAGGAACAAGTTCCCCACAGCCACCAGTTCTGTCTGGCAAACAGTAGCATGTGTTCACTGGGTTCCCACAAACCATTTCATGGCTTGTTTGGTCACAGAAGCTGTCCTGTGCTAGCACTGTCTATCCTAGCTGCATCTGCAGGTGCCACCACAAGAGTTCTGCATGCCACACTCTCTTTAACATGTTTTTCCCAAACAGGTAGTATAAGGTCCTATTTTCTTTGATATTATATGGAATACTCTTGGAGGAAAACACAGATCACAACTCCTATTTCTTAAAATATCTTTTATTCATTAACTGCTGTTAATAGAATCAAGTATTAGTTAAGTAATTAGTAAAGCAGGTAAGTATTCACACAACACATCACTCATTCACGTTCACTTGTTGGCAGGAGCAGCCATGAGAAGGCCAATCCCAACGTGAGTGCTTGGAGGAGGTCATCTGACGCACCACTGCCTTCTGGATAGGTCTTTAGAAATTCCTTCAGAGGTCACTTTGTTTCACCACCTGTATATATAACTCTGTATTCTTGATCTGTGTAGAGCAGCCACTGCCCTCCTGGGTGTGATCCAAGTTATACAACCTGTTGCAGGTTCTAATGTGTGCTGGCAGCCTTGTGGACCATTAAATGCTGGTGGTCCAATTTATAATTTCTTGCAAATTTATGAGGATTAGTTATCTCTGAATCAGCCCCTATGAAACATTCACATAACATCTTCTTGGCATACATCTGTCTTGACTTCAGCCTGTAATATTTCCTGGTAACTATTTCTCCATCTGAATCTATAGAAACATACAAACTTGTACAAAGGGGGTTCTATGATACCCAGAGGTAGTATTTAACTGGGGTGGTGGTGGAACATGTATGTCCTCTGCAGAATAAATGTTGCTGTGGCCTGAGGTGGGCTCAAATTCATTTGGAATAAGCTGGATGGATCCCAGTGCATGGGCACACTGATGCTGTCATCTTCCCAAGGACTTGCCATTTACATGCTCCAACTGGTTTAAGAGCCTCTGTGTGACACATAGAATGACTCTTTGCCACAGCTCCTCTTTGTGTTTTCCAGGCTGGTTGGGGTTCCTCTGGTGATCCAGTTCTCTCATGGAGCAATGACCTCCTCTGAAAGCTATGTTGTAATGCCCAGCATGGCTGCTGGTGAAGAACAGAGTTCCCTGCAGACCCTAGAAGGGTTAGGAGGAGGAGTGTAATTGCATAGCATGCGGTAGATACCAATTTACATCTCTGCTCTATATGGGAACTTACCAGAGCAGGATGGCCCAAGCTTTCAAACCAGGAGAGAGCTCTGTAGGATCCCAGCCATATGGCATGCAGTGCTGGTTACTCATGAATAGGTTTGCTTGGGGCTTTCTATACGTGTTGTCAATGAGACACTCTGCTCCTTCAGCAGGTCTCAATTAGTCTGGCTCCTTTTTGAGCAGCACTGGCTCACACTGGTGCCTTAGCTAGTGCTCCTGGTTGGCTTTCTGTGGTCTTGCCCAGATGAGTCTTGATCTGCTGATGCTGAAAGAAAAAACCCTATTGTTGGCTGCACAGCAAGCATCTCCAAAGAAGTCTGAGCTGTAACTGGTGTGGAGCTGGCCAGCCTGAATGTAAAGCCAGCCAGCTAGCCTGGAGAAAAGAGTATTACCATCTTGGGTGCCACACTGAAGGAAAGGGGTAAGTGCTCTGAAATTCGTCCTAAATCCAGCCTTGCCTTTTCACCTCCATGGAGCCTAGCCCTCTGAAGAGGCTCCTGTCCTGAAAAGCCAGACTGGATGTGAATAAGGGTTGGGTTAAAGGAGCACTGAGATAGAGAAGTTTGAGGGCTCCTGATCACCATTTCATGGGCCCTTCCCTACTGCAGGATCCCTCAGGTCTTGTTCCCCATTGTACCTGGAGGTCTGGCTTTCAGTGCAACTGCAGCAGACCTGGTGGGTCTGATCTATCAGCAGCCTGATGCTCTGATCCACATTACAGCCAGCAGCAGGGGAACCAGGATACATGGGGGAATCTGACTACTGTAACCAGGGAAACAGGAGGAGTGGGTTTTTTAGGAGGAACCAAAATGGAGAAACATTCTGAACTAGTAAATTCATTTACCACATAGGAAAGTGGAGCAAACCGAGAGGGTTGTGCTGCTGTGTGTGACAGCTGTGTAGCTATTACTTGTGATGGTGGAGGTGAAGTAGGCAGGTGTGTAGGTTAGCATACATTCCATGTCTTTCTGTCGCTGGCATTTTCTGTTAGCTTTCAACAACACTCAGAAGTCTCACACAGAATTATAAATTTAAAACATGTGGTAGCTTGTGTATCATATGATACAAACTATAAATCAGCAGAAAAGTCTGAAAAGGCCATGCTGGCATGTCCCTTTTGATCTGCCTCCAGAAGTCAGCCATGCTGGTGCACAGTCACTAGATGTGGATTTAAGTGCTAAATGAAGTGCTACAGGTTGTTTCACAAGGCCAAATTTCTTACCCAGCTTACTACAGAGCTGTCATTTGGAAAATCAGAGGCACATGAAGCCTTTCTTTACAGACCATGCTCTGCACTGACTTCACTGGAGGGTTGCATTGCCAAGTGCCTTCTCTTCTTTATTTATTTGTCACTGTGATAGACGCCCTGCCTGCCATGGCAACTAAAGCATTTGTTATCCAACTGGAATTAGCTCCCACCCATTTTTCCCTGCCGGTTCAGTCAAACAGCTCTTCAGCAGCCAGGTTATTTCTCAGCCTCTGCTGCTGGTTTCTCTGCAGTGGTACTCTTGTAATCGCTTTCTGGCAGTAAAAACATTTTGTATTTTGTAGATAGTGTCCCTATCTCCCCCAAAAGGAAGAGCTGCCTAACCCTTTCCTCTCAGCTATGGAAAAGCTATTTGCAAGTACATCACGAAGGAGGCACTTTTCCAGTCCTTATAAATCTGAGCTTTTAATGGGGGGTGCTTTATCTATGCCAGCTAATCTAGAGTGTCTCAGTACTTTCCACTGAGGATAAGGGTAATTATCTTTAAGCTCACTCACTTTCTAAGTGAGCACTGTTCTCTTTTACTGCTGCACTGTGGCCTCCTCAGGAGCAGGAATCGGTTCTTTCTCTGCAGTAGTCTCCTCACAGAAAGGAACTGAGTGCTTTAATAAGCTAATGTGCTCCGAAGTGGGGTTTGTGTGAAAGATGCAATACCTGATCTCAGACTGATATTATAAATATTTACTATTTCATATGCCTGGAGCAGTCTTATGCATTTAAACATTGGCAGTGAACAGCAAGCACATTTATAAAGACGTGTGTGGTACCACCCTTGTGCTAGAGGTGATGTCCTGAGGCCAGGAAAGCTTTCTGCCCTATCTCTTGGGAACCAGAGAAGGCTGGAGGCGATTGGCACTGACACCATACACTGTGCCCAGGCAAACATTTGGGTTGGAAATGCCTGTATGTGCTGGCCACATGGGAAGGAGGTGCCTTTTTAGGGTGCCTTAAAGGGCAGCCTTTGCCTTAAAGGGCAAAGAGGCTGAGCTTAGAGATCTCCTGTGCCTCACCTTAGTGGCTCTGCTGCTGCATGGCAGAGCAGCACTGGGAAGGAGATGCAGAAGTATTTCTCCAGCCAAACAGAAATCTATCACAGCACAGCACATACTGCAGCTGAATGAAAGTAACTCACCAGGGCAGGGAAAACTCATCTGAAGGCCTTACTGACAAAGATGTGTCAGGCAATTAGTGATCCTTGCAGTATGTCCTGTACCTGCTCAGATAGAAGAAGGAGCTGACAGTAAACACACCGTTAATATATTGTGTTCAGTTCTCATGGCAGAAGCATTTATTATCAGTCTGTGCTGTTCTGTTAGCTCAAGACATCCAGATAAGGATGAGGGCATAGAACAAGCTAGGAGAGCTGTGCCTCAACCCATCAATCATTCAAAAGCATTATGTATTTAAATGTGCAATCAGAACTGATTTGAGTCTCTTGAGGGAAAAAAAAAACAAACCTGTGCAGGCATCTCCTGGGAGAAGGTGCTGTAGCTTCACTGTCTTTCATTGCATAGGAGTTTTGTTATGGCAAGGATTTCTGCAGTAGCAAAGGATGGGATACTGTGCTCTGGTTTTCCTCAAAGACTGAGGGATGGCCTGAGGAGCTGCCTTGTGAACTTCAGAGAAACAGGAATGGCTGAACTCTAAATAAAGTAGGTAAGATGGAAGGTTTCTATGACAGCTCTTTGTCTTAAAACATCCCTAAGCATGCTCTGGAGGTGGAACATGAGGTCTCTTGTCTACAGGACACAGCAGAAAACCTGCTGTGGGAAGGAGGAAAGCAGAATTTCCCCAGTTCCTGGAGGATTAAGAGACCTGCACAGCATCACATAGGAAATCAACAGCAGAGTGGGAACCAAACAAATTCACTAGCAGTGTTTCAGACTAGAGGCTGGCCCAGCCCAAGGCATATGAAACTGCATCATCCTTCTGACTGGATAAATTCCACTGACAGAGCCACCTGCCAGCAGAAAATGTGGTCATCATAATTGAAACACTGTTTGAAACCAGAAGGAGAAAAAGGGTGTTCTGGAGATTTTGAAATTTCCTGGTTTGGGTGTTTTCAAAATGAAATGCTTCTAAATGATGCTTGGAAAAGACTCTGCAGCTGTACTTGTGTGCAGAGGTGGTGGTCTTATATACTGTTATGTGGAATGGAAGGAGTCAATTCTAAGAAAAGGAAGGCAAACACTTAAGGCTGAAACTGCCTCATGAACAATCAACCACACAAGAAAGCTGGCAGCTCACAACTTTCTGTCTGTTTTCAGATAAATCCAAAACGGTTTTGCAATTTTTCCCTTCAAATTTTCACCTTTCTGAATCCAAATTAAAGCTAGTTGTGAAACAAAAAATTCCCTTTTTGATGCTTCTTTATTATAACCTCTTATGCTCTGCCAGCATATGACTCGGCTTAATTGGCATTGGAGAGACTAGAGACAAAGAAAAATCTCATAAACACAGAAAATAAATCCCACAGAAATATTAAAACAAAGCTACTGCATTGTTACTAGCAGTTCTAGAGACTTATGTCCTGAAAACTCTCATGTCTGCAGTACCTTCCACAGCACCAATCCCAGTATGTTACATGGGCATTAGTCCGAAGAACATATTCATTTTTGAGTCTGAGATGGCTTTGTTAGTCAGGAGTGGCAAACTCAGTTATGAACCTCTTTCCCAAAGATCCAATATTTATTATGTGCCATCAAACATCTTGATAATTTGATGGCTGGCCTTCTTGGAGTGCTCAAACAAAGCCTGAGGACAAGAACTGGAAGATATGGAAGGAATGACATGGAGGAGGAACGTGAATGCTGCCTCCAAAGCTGGGTGGGATCATGGGATCCACAATGATTCCAGCCCTCTGAGTGCCCATGCTGCAACAGAGGCTGTCATGAAAGCAGAATTTAGAGCAGGGGAACTACTGCAAGTACTCCTGATCCCACTGTACATGCCTTACATGTCATATTTTCCATCAGTGGCAACCAGAGAGGCTCTTTAGGAAGATCCTGCAAGCTGTTTGAGGCTGTTCCAGATCTGTTCCACTCAGACTTGTGTCCACAAACCTTTTGTGTGTGTCAGAGGGCACACCTTTGCTTTCACCATCTGGTTATGGACCTTGTTTGCTGGGAGTCTCCCCTGAAGCATTGGTGAACCTGTTGATGCTGTGGAAATTGGAAACAATTTCCAGAAGTTAATCACCCCCAGTAGGAAAAAAACAAAAGTATGCTTATATGTTAAGTGCATTTCAGATTCACAGTAATTCTTGGGGCATTTTAAAACTCCTTAGCTTCAAACACGGAAGCTTAGCCAAAGGCCAAAGCCACCAAGATGCCTCAGATTACGTTTCTCACTCTGAGCACTCAGAGGCCATGCTTAGAGTTGAGGGCTCTCCTCATTAATATCCAAGTGTGGAACTCATTGCACCAAACTCATGATCTAAAAGGCAGGCATCCAAAAACTAATCCAGGTATCCGTATATAGAATTTACAGATGCACCATCAGCAGATGATTCATCCTTTTCTAAAACAGGTATCTCATTGCTGCTGTGAGTCACTATAGGCACCACCTCCTTGTCTCCCCTGACTAGAGGATGCTTATTTAACCAAAGTGGATTTCACACATGTTTAGAATTGCTGAAGTTAATTGAAACCTGTCCCCACCATCTTTGCCCTATAAAAAGAGACACGTGAATTCTGAGTCATTTTGAAAGACTTTTGGCTAAAGGGGAATAGTGGACAGGTGAGTGCAGGGCAGCCTGATGCCCCGTCACCTTCTTGAAGTGAGAAAACATCTTGACCTCACAGTTGTAGTCGTTCAAGGCTTTTAAAATAATTATCTTGGTTTTCTAATGATGTTCTTAGCAGTGATCACCCAGGAAGGATGTATCCAAGCAGAATTTCTTTGAGATTCAGGATCAGGCCAAATCTATTTTAGCTCATATTATGGTAGTAAAATGAGTGATATTTGAATCACCAGTATATAATTAGGCAACTAAAAAAGACAAGGAAGAAGAGAAATATTACAATTGTGTAAGTCTCCTCCTGTTTCTGAACATTAAATGTCACACGACAGAGTTTACCAGAATTGTGTGATTAGCTTAGAATTTTTAAAATTTACATAACTGTGTAAATGTGACCGAAGATTAGACCTCGCTGTAGATGAAGGAACACGTAATTAGGATCATTTTGTCAAAATGACAACTCCACTTAGTCAGCATATAAGGTGTCTGAATGTCACTGGCATTTTCAAAAGGGATAAGCATTTCTTCTGTTTGAGTGATAAAGACCAGAGTTTTGTAAAAAGCTATTTTAGGATAACTGGAAAAAAAAAAAAAAANGCTGTGTTTGTTGCAAAGCCAAAGTGGCATGTAAGAGCTGTCATCACTGTGTTCTCTATTATGAAATACAATTTGTTCTGCAAAGTGTTGTATCTTTCCATGCAGTTTAAAAAAGAAATAAAAGACACAATTTTACAAGGTTGGGTCTTTTTCAGTTAAGATTTAACTGACTAAAAGTGAGTGAGGATTTGATTGTCTTCATGTAATGCCAGCTTTCGAAATACAGTTATCGAATTACCAGATTATAACACAGCTAACACTTACATGTATGAAAATAGTACTTTTAAGCCTCTATCCCAAACCTAAGTATTCTGCTTCACGAATGATACTTTTGTGTTATTTATGTATGTATATATATGCCCGTATTCGAGTGTGACTACATGCGTCCACACGCATACTGAATTACAATTCCTTGCCTCCCGGATTTTTTCCACTGTCTTTTAAAGCTAAAAGCGGAGCTCATTTTTAAACAGGAGCCGAAGTGCTCGCAATTCCCACGCCTCCGGCCCCTGGCGCATTTTTTGCGGGGCGCAGGGCGGGCGGGGCCGTGCCGGGCGCGGGGCGGGATTGGCCCGGCGCGGTCAGGCGCCGTGGGCTGTTGCACACACGCGGCTGNATCCATCCATCCTCCTGCTCTGCGGTGCCGTCTCCGCTGGGTGCTCTCCTGGGACTTTGTTCCCTCTTTCCGAAAGTGCCCAAGGGCTTGTGGGGCCCGCATGGAGAGTCTGCAGCATCTGAGGCTTTCTCGATGTGGCTGTGATGCCTTGAGAGGCCACCTAGAGCAGAGGCTAGACAGAGTTAAAGGAATAAAGTAGGTATTTTTTAAAAAGGCCTTCAAAGAATACACCTTGGGCAGTACCAGAGCCCGGCCGAGGCTACACCCAAGATGCTTGACGGATCACACGTTTTCACACTTCTACAACTTTTGGTCCATTTATATATTGGGGTTAATAACATTAACTGCCCAAATACAGCTTCAGGTTATGAAGTCCTATCCTCCCAAATTGGTCTCTTCTGTTCCCTGTTTTTTTTACTTTTTGGGCATGAAGCTGCAACAGTGTCCTTGGTTCTCTGGCTGGAAAAGGCTTGTTTTGTCTAACTAAACTGTGAGAACTTGCTAACACTATATGAGGTTCAGAGTTATGTACCACTGAAGTACAGATTCTGAAAAATATGAAAGCATCAGTTGTTGTGCAAGGCTTGGAGCAGAGCTGGTACCCCGTCCTGCTCCTGGGCAGCTCCTGGGGGGATTGCTGCCCTCCTTCGGGCACCCTCCCTGCTCCCGCTCCCAGGGTCCTGGGTTGGACACACCAGATTCCTCACACAGCTGTATCCACCTGGGGAGAGGATTGCAGCTGGAACCTGGTCTTCCCTAAAGATCACATTGGCATCTTCCATAAGTCATGTTCAGAGTGAAAAGATGCAGTAAACTCTCCCCTAAGAGCCTGCAGCCCGCCCAGCTCTCCCTTCCTTGGGTCTGAACAAGCAGGCACTTGTTTGCCTGTTCTCGCCTACCCAGCAGAACTGACTCGTACATTAACTCTTCCTTTCCCTCTCCTTCTCTGGTGGGTGGGAGATTTTCAGAGGAGCAAAGTTGGGGTGCAACTGGAATTGCAGCCCAAATGTGCAGATTACGTAGGAAACCAGGAATGATCATGCGTCAAATACTTTCAGGCAATGACCTAAAAATGCTGAGCTGGCACTGCTGCAGGGCTTGATAGTGTAGGAAAACATATTTTGGGCAGGGGATTTAATAATAGTCTTTAACAAAGAGGGAGAGGCTGCGATTGGAGTTGCACTCACAAAATCCAGACAGAGGGATCATTAACTTTATTTTTAGGCTTGGCTGAATAATCAGTTTTGAAGACTTGACTTGCCTTCTCTGTTTCACTTGTTTTAGGAGGGGCTGTGCTGTCATAGCTGGGATCAAAAGTGCACCAGATCACCAGAAGCAGCACCTCTCTCATCACATCCAGGGACATAGTGCTGTGATCAGCTGATGAGCGGGAAGGGAGCATTTGCTTTGCTTTTTTCTACAGCTCAAAGCAGCCACCTTGTCAAATTGGTTAGGCTGGACACATACCTCCAGGTGGAAGAACATAGCTGCTGGAAGAGCTTCAACCTTCTGTCTAAGTAACTCTCTTTTCATCCCTTTGCTCTAATTTGCAGTGTGCTGGCTCTTGCCTTCCCACCCAAAGGGCTTTCCAGCAGCAGTAGCTGCAGCTGAAAATCAAAGCACGGCCCTGTTGTTCCAAGGGATTCAGCACGCCCAGCTGCAAGGGTCTGGCGGTGCCAGCAAGCACCGGCTCCATCAGGGGTCCCTGTGTGCTGCAGGTGGCAAAGATGCCACAAACAAGGTCATCCCCTCTGCCTGCTTGTGCATGGAGCAAGCTGGTGCCATGCGGAGATGGCCTTACTCGCCACTATGATCAAAAGGCTTTTGGGGTGCACAGAAGCTGCTATCAGTTAAAGTGATACTTGGTCAGGGGATTCCCGTTTTTCCTTTCACTTCCCTCCAGCTGCAGAAGGGGTGGGGATAAGCACGGACACTGGCTCTTGCATGAGGAAAATTCCCCTGGCTGAGGCTGACGAACCCGCCCGGCGGGAGGCGGCTGCCGGTATTACGTGTTGTGCCGCATGTGTATCCGCCAGCCACAAGGCCCTGGCAAGGGGCCCCGGCTGGAATTAACCTGCAGTAACCCCAGGCGCAGGGGCAGCCTTGGCGGGGTGTGCCTGCCTGGCCTGTGCTCCAGTATGAAAGCCATTATAATCCACTCATTCATGATGCTTAAAGAGCCAGAGGCGTTTTTCCCCTGGCTCTCCTGGAAGAGAGAAGGGTTTGGAAACAGTAAGGCACAGCATTTCCAATCCTGATAGAGCATCTCGTGCCTTACCAAGCCCTGCCCACCATGTCATCAGTCCAACAAGTTTTAAAGTAACATTTATCATTTTTATTATGAACAAATAAAATTTCATATCAGCACAACCAGATGTCTGTTTCCATATTAGTAGAAATTATTTCAAAAAGTTTTTTTTTTTCAGTACACAAAACAGAGATACTACTATGCAGAAATCCCTAAGCTGTGAAAAATCGTATCCTACTCACATTTCAACAGTGACAGAGCTTAGACAATGTGCAGATTCAACTTTCCAATCCTTCCCTGAACACCCAACACTTAGATTTCTGCTCTTCACAATACCAGCAGTGCTGGGAACGATTCTGGAAAACAAACCAGTCCATGCTTCTGCCAGCAGCGGTGTGTGTGGTTCGTACAGTTCCTTCCTGTGCTCTGCTGGTCGGCAGCGAGCCCCACCACACCTCAGGAGGCAGGGTGTAACCCCCTGTTACAGACAGGGAAACTGAGGCACAGAGCGTTTTTAAGTGACTTTGTCCCAAATCACGCAGTGAGCGAGTTGTTAAGCTGAGAACAGGTCTGAGCTGCTTTAGCCATGAGGTCCCACTGCTGCTGTTTCTGCTTCCATCTTTCACAGACTCATTTAAGCTAAACATACAGATGATGCGTCCAGGACACAAACATGCCACCAAAAATATATATATATTTATAGGTGTATATATATATATATATATATCTCAAACAAAGTTCTACTTAAAGTGTTGTATCTGTTTCTTAATCTAACAGAAAATTCTAATCAAATACATTCAAAATCACCTGCACCCACAGTTCAATGTAGGCAATTAAATAATTAAGAAACCCCTTGAATGTTCATAACTCAGAAAAAAAAAACCAAACGGCAAATAGCTTTCAATACTTCTATGTATATTAAAGAAATATTTAAGGCACCCAGAGATATTTGCCAATCTACCTTTAAAGTGACTGGACAAACACCAGGACTGTTTGGTTACTGCTCCTCAACTTTCACTCTCATTCCAGATTCTGGACCCGAATCAGCATTTGAAATTTGAAAGGAACCCTTGATGTCAAGCCCTGCTTCTCTGCTGAGAGGATGTGAAATACTGCTGCATTTCACAGCACACATCTCTACTGCAGGGTATGTCACACTACACTTTAAGGGCACCAGGAGCAAGGAAATAATTCTCTCCTTCTCCCCTCCCCACACCCCTTCCAAATTACTGGCTGGAGCAAATTTATCCTCTCTGGGTACTTCCACAAGTTCAGAGGGGTTTACACTAGAGCGAAGACAGCCCACAATTACAGAGCTAACAGTGTGTCTCTTTTTTTGAAGGGCTTTTTTTTTTTTTTTTTTCAAATGGTAGGATACTGCTCTAGCCACAACTCCCTTTGCTCCAGCCAGCACCCAGGCAGTCAAGAGCCTCAGAGAAGTAAGGACACTGCCTCCTAAAACCAGGAGTTGAAGGACTCTCTTCTCCATTTGTCCTTGTTCCTCTTGGCTGGAGACCACATCACTCCTTACGGCTCAAAAACTCAAAAGGGTCCCATTGCTGAGCAAAAACAAGGTCATGGTGGTGGCAGGGAGGGGAAGGTGAGGAGACAGACTCATTTTCTGAGTAACAAGCTTGTTCTTGTTAAGGAAAAGATCACAGAGCTATCCTGGTTCCTGGCGAGTTTCACTGCAGCAGGAAGAAGCAAAGCTGCAGACACTCGGTCGCGTGAAGCTTCCCTGGCTGCGATGTGGCAGAGCTGAGGTGAGGAATTGGTATCTGCACTGTCTCTGCCTTCTCTGGCCTGCCTGAATAAGGGAGACGCTGCAAACCCCACTCCAATATCACTTTGTTCCAGCTACCTCTTGTGCTTTCCTCCAGCTCCGATTAATGCATTGAAGCAACAAAAACAGTACTATTGCTACAAATAATAATAGTGATAGTAATAAAAATTAATACTAACTAGGAGAATTAAGGGGGAAAACATGTTCAGCTCCATGAGGGGCGTGACGCTGTAACATCCGGAATGTAACCGACCCCCTGAACTCAAGCTGTTCTCTTCAACTTGCAGGAAACAACACCCACGTGGACCCTTTTTCCCAGCGCCCTCCAGCTGCACGCCCGCATGGGCTCAGTGATGTAAGTGACCTTTCTGCAGGCTCAGCCGCCCTCGCTGCCCGTCTCGCTGGCAAAGGAGAGAGGAGGCGAGATGGCTCGCCAAGGGGGCTGAGAGGCAAGCTAAGGGACTAACAAGGAGCTGCTTTTGCCTCTCCTTCCCACTCCCTCTGGGCAGCAGGGAATGGCAAACCAACACAGCGGACCCTGGGCAAGAAAGCACAGAGGTAGCTCACACTGATGGCAGTGTCTCACCTTGAGGTCTCAACCTCCTCGAGCCCCCTATGCCACCTGGCCCCACACTGGTATATCTCAGGCACTTGTTGAGTGGAGCCCTCGAGGATGAAAATATCTGCTCCTGCAGAAACCCTTGCTCCTCCCTACACCTGCAGGTGCTCCCTTGTCCTGCCTCTGTGCTCAGCAAAGATGTGGATCTGCCTGCCACCCAGAAGGGACTCTGTTTTTCCAGCACATAAAGCAGCTTAACTCAGAGGTGGAGCTTTGGTTTACATCCATCTCCTCCTCTCCATTTTGGCAAAGTCCCATTTGCCAGCAAAAATCTCAGCGGTGGAGGTGAACAAAACTCACTATGGGCTGGTTCTGCCCCTTGGCAGCCAGTGGCACACCTCTCCATCTGTCCTCCTCCTCACTGTGGCTCTCCAAAACAGGTGTGGAGCTCAG
Source organism: Cisticola juncidis (assembly GCA_013400215.1). NCBI lineage: Eukaryota > Metazoa > Chordata > Aves > Passeriformes > Cisticolidae > Cisticola > Cisticola juncidis. The sequence goes on from VXBR01000879.1 coordinate 328,246, forward strand.
AGTCATGCTCTGGCTTCAGTCCCTCATGGCACAGAGGGCAGTGCAGGGAGGGAGGCTGTGACACCAGAGGGAGTAGGAATTAAGGCTACCAGCACTCCCCCTCCAATGCCCACTGCTGTTACCGCATCCCCTGGCCATTGGTAGACCTGGCTGGGGATCTGAGAGAGTCTGGGCACTCTCCTCTGCCCAGCCAGAGCGGCTGGGTGGTGAGGAGCAGAGGAGAACACTTCCCAAGAGACATCTTGGAAAGAACAACTCTTCTTTCTGATGGCAAGAGCAAGGGATGAGGCTGCTTTTCCCAGGATGCGCAGTTTAGCCATATCATGTCTGTCAGCAGCCCTTGAGAAAAGAGGAGGGACAGTGGCAGAAACTTGCGGGGGAAGGTAGTGGGGAGAGGGTCACTGACTTTGGCTCAACTCTTCATCTGTCTGGTACAGGCTTCCCTCAACTAAATAATACATAGCCAACTGCAATGGGCCTCCCCAGGCCACTTCCTACCAGTTTGCCTTCCAGGTAGACAATGTAATGGAGGAGACAGGTTAGAGAGGCTGGAGAGGAAAACAGAAAGGGAAAGGAGAGGAGGGAAAGGGTGGCCTTGTGTTATAAAGGCAGAGTCCTAGATCTTAAATACATCACGCAAAATGCAGCGTGGGAGGGGGGGGCGTTAAAACTCATTATCTTAAGCAAACTGGTAGCATTATTCAGTAGTTAGTTAACAGAACATTAAACTTTTGTCCAGCGTGTTTGGAGCGGTCAGGAAGGGAGAAGGGGACAAAAAAGGAGGAAGGAGAGGTGAGGATGTGTGCGTGAAAGGGAGCAGAACTCAGCCACTCTTGTGACTTCCATCTCCAGTCCGCAGTTTCCGAGCCAGGATGACCTCCTTGGAGACCTTCTTGCGATCGCTGGCCAGCCCCAGGAGGCACATGAGGTCAATGAAGGCTGTGGTAAAGTTGAAGCGCCAGCCAAACTCACTGGTGGAGTAGTCATAGGGGAAGGTATGGTGGTAGTTGTGGAAGCCTTCTCCTGAAAAACATGACCAGAGAGAGGATGTTGCTGAGCTCTAGGTGACAGACCCTTTATCTTGACCCAAAGCACCACATTCCTGTAATGGGCTCTGGATTGAGTCCTAGTTCCTCGCTCTGAAATTGGTTGAGAACCCAATTTCACCCTTCTGCAATCTACCCCATCTTATTTGGGCATGACCTAGCATGCCAGGGCTGGCCCAAATGACGCAATGACAATCAGAGATTTTTGGTGCTTTAGAGGAAAACAAGCATGTGGCAAGGAACAGTGAAAGGCCCTGGCTCCCCGGCTGCACCAAAACACCAGGGGATTCCTAATAGTTTTTCCCCTGCCATGACAAGATATCTTGTAGTATTAATTCAGCTACCAGCCAGACCAGCAGCTAGCCCCCAACAAACCAAGGTAATCAATACTCCTTCAACACTAGCAATCCTAATGCCAAATCCAAAGGACATTTCCAGATGGGGGAAAAAGCAGAAACTAAGCAGACAATTCTACTAAGCAATCTATACCACTTAGCCACCACCTCTTCTGGACACTGTCAACACTGCCTTCAGTGCTCACCCTTTCAAAGGAACTGCCTCGTCTCCTGCTCCTATCCCTGAATCTCCGTAGTTCAAATCCCTCTCTACTAGAATTCCACAAGCAGATCCTTTGGTGGTGGAAATCAGTGGAGTCCCAGTAAGGTACAGTGGTGCAAAACAGATGAGGATTTAGGTGTGGGAAAACAGATAAGGGCATATGGCGATCCTGGAATGTACTTTCCTAGATCTCTACAATTTCAGTAAAAAACATGAAAGCATCTATCTTTTCTTACTCTTAAGTACCCCCAATATCACCAGCTGTCATGAGAACATGTCAAAATGTGGTTCTGCTGGTTTTCAAGTTGACAAATCTCAGACAGATACGCAGTGACGGCAGCACATGTTTTTTAGTCTAGTGAATGTGGCAGAGAGACCTCTGAACAGGGTAAATAAAATATTGGCATTGAGATAAGAAGGTGCTAAGTGAAGCAGAGTCCTTTCCAGCCTGGAAAGAGTCTGATGGGAGCTGATAACCCCACTGCCCTCAGGTACTCACTGGCCAGCATGGGAAACACCCCCATATGCACAGGTTGGAAGGGAGGGGTGCAGGGGAAATAGGAATACCTGGACTGATAGAAATTCCTAGAAGCAGTTGCATCCCCAAGAGGCAGTCCCTATTCTACAGTCCCCCTGCAGCAAAGACACAGATGCTGAACATACCTAGGGCCCCCAGGCTGACCAGGGGGTTCTCGCGCGGGTTGATGTTCTGGTCATACGGCCGGTTGCCAAACATGTGAGCGGCACTGTTCACCAGCCAAGTGGCATTGAGCCCTACGGCGTAGCGCAGGATGGTTGGAATGAAGAAGCTGATGATGATGGATTCATCCCAGAAGTACCAGGGCACTACAGTTGGCAGTGTGAAGCACAGCAACACCACTGACGGCTTGTAGTATCTGGAAAGGAAGGGACCAGGAGGAAGGTGTTCAGTGGCAGAGGCACGACAGGAAGGACTGATTCAGTCCTCCATTTGGAGGATTCATGCTCAGCTATACAGGAAAAATCAAGTGCAGAAATGCCTCACTCCTCAGCCTTGTATATTGTGTTCTGGATGTATAGGAGCCATGCCTGAAGATTCCCAAGTCTTATCATCAGGCAAGAGACTCAGACGAAATCCTGCTCTCCTCAGATATGCACAGAGAAATGCCCCCCATCACCATGAGTCCAGACACCAGCTGCTGCTTTTCATTTGCTTCTCAGCTACACTGGTGTCTGTAAAGGCAGCTCCATGCTTCCAGAGTCCCACAGATGGTACTTTCTCTGGCTTTGGCCCAGTGCTGCAACTCGTCCTTGCAGACTTGGCTCTGCCTACAAATACACCCTATGAACAAGTGCAAGCACGTGGCACAGATGAGCATACAGATGAGCATGTGGGCTCTCTCACACTAGAAGAATGGGAGTAGAAGAAGGTGAGCCACTCTGATGACCCACAAGAAAAATCAGTCTGGGACTGAACTAGGGACTTCCTGACTTAGGCTGGTTACTATATGGGTTCAGTCCCACATTCCTGCAGCCCTGGTGACAGGCTCACCTGCTCTGGAGATCAGTCCTAGTATAGCTCCAGATGGCTGAGAGATACCCTACCCAAGACGCACCAGTGAATCAAGACTGTCCTTCCCAGTTACTGCCCCTCTCATATCTGCATTTTCAACCCTTCTTTCACCATTCTGTTTCCAGAAAGCTGAGGGAAGAGGGGCATACACATGGCTGGGAAAGTGTACAGTCTCCAAGGATGTCTTAGAGGCACCTGTGTGTGGGCTCTGGGCCAGCAAAAGCAGCAGCTGGGCTGTGGGGTGAGCAGGTGTGGGGGGACTTTGTTGTGGGAAGCTCAGCCTGCTGCTGGCAAGATGTTGCAGGCTAGGCAGGCTAGAGAAGGATGTGGGAGGACTAGAGGTAGCACTGGATTCTAAACACTTCCCGTAGGAGAGGAACAGCTCATTTCTCACAGTTCATCTCACAGCAAAGACCTGCACATGCTGAAGAGTCACATTTCTCACATGACGCTCTCAGTCTTCTCACATTCCATCAAAGCCACTTGAGTTCCCGGCCCATTTGTCCCTGCTCCATTCCCTGTGGTTCCCCACTAGAGCTGACCCCACCACTCACCTGCGCTGGAACATCACCACTTTGTCAGCCTTTATGTCACTCAGGTCCAGCTTCTGTCCCTTCTCGATGACATCGGGGTGCTTGCGCACAAGCAGCCAGCCAATGTGGGAGAAGAAGAAGCCCCGCATGGCGTTGTGCGGGTCTGCATCTGTTTCGGAGAACTTGTGATGGACACGGTGGTCCCGAACCCACTCGTAGATGTCATTCTGCCAGTCAACAGGAGTGAAAACTTAGGGTCAGGGATGGAGACGTTCCCTTCAAATTACAAAATGGCCTGAAATGTTTAAATACTTTAATCCTATTGACCTGAACTTGTATCAGTGGCATTATGTCTCACTAGGGTTTGGGGTTTCTGGGCTTTTAAAAGAGAGGTTGGGTTTTGGCTGCATCTCTCCAGTTTTTTGGGAAGCAGCTCCAGGGGGTGCTCCAATGCTGCTCTTTGATTGGCCAACCCTGGGCTGGGGGTTGCACCACACCCATGGTGCTGCAGGCTCTGATTGGTCAGCCTGTGCTCCACCCCTGCAGCAGCCACTCTCATTGGCTGGCTGGTGCCCTGCCCACCTGTGCTCGGATCCTGTCCTGTCCCCATCCCTGTCCCCATCCAAATCCCCATCCCTGCACAGTGCCAGCCGAGGCTGACCTGCCCCTTCCCTGTACCTGACATTTCCCATAGGTCATCCTGCCTTGCTTGTCCTGGGATTGACTAATCAGATGTTTAACTTGGGGGGCAGGGGCAAGGTTTTTTTAACTTTTGTTTTTCCATTGGAAATCAAACAGTCTTAAAATTAGTTCCTTTTTTAGAAAGGGAACAAACACACCATTTCAATGACATTTCTCAAAAATACCTCTCTTCATCCCCATTACTGTTCCATTTAAGCAGCAAAATCAGTACAGTTTGGGAAATGTCAACGCTTTTATCATTTGTGTTATGAAATGATTGCTTTGGCTGGTTTTAGGAATAGATTTTCATAAGCCTGTGATCATTTCTTTGTATCAAGATTTCAGTGAGCTTAAAGCCATGTATTACACCATCCTAGAAAACATGAAATACAGATCCAGTCACAGCTCTACTACCTGTATTACACAAAAGGCTCCTTAATCTCCTACATACCCAGGACTTTTCCTGAAAACACTTTGAAGGCAGGGAAATGGCATAACCATCCCTATTTCTTGCCTTGAACGACTAAGGGACTTGTCCACACAAAGAGCCTGGAACAGAGACATGACTCCTCAAGTCCCTTTCAAGTATTGTAAGCACTCCTCATTTAACTGAGATAAAATGATTTACCTGCAGGCCATTCAAGAAGACAATGATAGACATGGGCCAGGATTAAATTCTTGCTTCTTTCCAAATACTGGGAACTGCTGCCTTCCTTCCAGCCAAGTATCTCCAAGTATCAGCAACCCTTGCTGATCTTGGCCAGAGCTTAGTCACTCAGTATTCCCCTAGAAGAGGGTGGCCCATCTGCCTTCCCTATCTAGTAAGCAGAGAAATTCAGGCAGTACCTATGCTGGAAAAGTTTCACCAGTGACCCAAAGTTTCTTTCACATTCCAGACTCTACACAGCACTATGTAACATGAGAAAGCCCAGTCTGAAAGCTGACAACGTGGGCTTGCACATGTGGGAAGGTTTTCCCTGTCTTGCTGGAAGCAGGAGCCACGAATTTGGAAAGAGACCATGTAACACAGCTGGATCACAGTATGACTTCATCCACCACACCCTGTCTACAAACAAAATCAGGAGTCTCAAACCTGAAAAATCTGTGTCTTGACCCAAACTTTAGCTCATTATCTTTTCTACAGGTCTTATATTGGGACTGCCTCTAACTGCAACCCTGACTGAAAATTGTAACTTTCTGAAAAGAGCAAGCAAAGCCAAGAATGTCTTCTTCCTTAGGAGTTTGCAGCTACAGGCTATAACCAGGAGAGCTTCTGTTGTGCTGCAGCTGACACATCTTGCAGGTGGAAAAGCCAGTTAGAGGCAGAATTCACAAATTCTGTGAAATTATAAGTCACAGGTCCCTGAGCAGCCAACAGGCATTTTCTGGAGGACCTACGATAAAACAGTCCACATAAAACCTCTGTGGTCTTGGAAGCTACTGATCTCATCTGCTGCCACTAATAGGAATCAACATAAATCTTCTCTTGATCTCACTGAAACTAACTATTAAAAAAACATCCATGGGGAATAGTATCGAATTTTCAGTAAAACTTTGGATTAGTTTCTATTGAAGCTGAAATCTGTCTGTCTCTCATCTTTGTCTACTCCTATCCCCTACAGCAATAGCTCAGCAAATTCTTTCCCCCTCTGCCCTATAAACCTGTGAAAGATGGTCTTTGTACAGGACTAGCTAATACACAGCAACCCATCCTATTGCCTTGCTGAGTGCTGGACCACTGGCTGGAATCAGCAGCTTGGTCCCTCCCCTTCCTCATCAAAGACTCTCGATTGTTTCTGTCAGAGAAGAAGGAATTCAATGATGTTTTAGAAAGCTTTTCAAGACTTAAAAACCTTTACTCTGTTTTCATTACATGTAAACAAGGTAATATCCTCTGGAGAATTACTTAAGAGCACAGTACTGATACTTTTGTGTTCACCTTTTTGTAGCAGAAAGTGCTGCATTCTGACACTTTCCTGAGTACTTCCCAAAGACAAGCAACCTTTCAGTACAGTTGGAGGATGGAGTGTTGTTAGGGCTGACTTACAGCAGCAAGCCTGAGAGAAGTTATTTTTCTGTGCCATGCCAGTCTGGGTTTTCACTCTGACTTTTAGAGATTTGCAGTTTTGTTTGCTTTGGGGACTGTGAAGTACTCTCACAGTAGTTAGGCAATATCCTGAAGTTAGTGCTCTTTGGGAGGTGAAGCAACCTCTCAAGGTGCTTAACAGTGCCTGCAGTCACTTGTGCCACTCTGAATAGGCCCAACCCTTCTCTCCTTAAAATATCACTGACCTGGGACAACTCTCTGGAAGCCAATGGTGTGATTTGCACCATGCTTAGTCCTAAATATCACTCTTCTCAATAAAAGAAACATCACCCAAATCTCAACAAGTCCTTGGTTTTTATGAAGTAGCAAATTCTACACTGTGTAGAATTCTATCTCCTTGGCTTTGCAGATGTCTTCTCCTTTATCAGCCACACATCAAAAGGAGAGTTCGGCAACACCAGAAGAACACTTAACACTTCCACACCTCTTTCATGGGACCTGGTGCAGGCACAGGGAGACCACACCTTGAGAGAAAGGTACATTCCTGCTTTGGAGAGCCTTCCTACCCCTGGTTTTGGCCAGTTGTCCTCTCCCCACTGAGTTTGTCTGACAGTCAACCTCTGATGGGACAAGGTAAAGAGACAGACTCTAGCACTGCAGTGTTAGATGGAAAGGGCCATCTTTTTCTTTACAAGAGGTAGTAGGAGAGAGGAACCTCTTCATCAGATTATGTCCCATATCTGAGACAGGTGTTCATGGGAGCACTTCCTTCTGAGGACCAGTGGCACACTGAGGAGGTGCTTACCTGGAAGGCCATGGAGTTCGCAATCGTCAGGAAGATGCGCAGGGGCAGCGTGGCTTTGTAGGAGCGGTGACTCCAGAGGCGGTGAGATCCAGCTGTGATCCCCAGAGCACTCACCAGGAAACACAGAACACCTACAAGGGAAAAGGAAGTGTTTGAGCAGTTAGAGCAAAGCTTCAGCAGAGCAACACAAAGGTGGGCCTTCCCCCAAAGCTGTACAAGCAAGAGAGGAATCCATGGAGAGCACAGACTGGGGCAATAAAACTCAGTGTGAGAGTGCCCAAGCTACCACAGGCCTCCTAGGCAATGTGGGGCAAATCAATTCAGCTCTTCATCTCTAGCAAGGAAGGAGGCTTCCCCTTAGAAGACTTGTCACAAGGGTTGGTTCTTCAGCATAGTGCTGGGCCCTGCTGAACTTTGAGGCTGCTCCTTGTGTTCCCTCTTCACACAGAACAGAAGGAATTCCTTGCCGCTTTGGCATCTAGTAAAAAAACACATCCCAATACATTATGTGTTCATATTTGCCCTGATCTGTGTGCCCATTTGTCCTCCTAGGAACTGTGGAAATTACCCTCAGCTCCAGCATCTGATCCTAAAACTACAATGGAGAAAAGACCCCAAGAGTTTCATAGCAGTATTACACTAGGAAAGTATGGTAAGAAGAAAATTGGTTCTGCAAATTAACTTCCTCAAGGAAGGAAGGGTCAGGAAAGCATTTTTTGACAGAAAGCATTCAATAGCTGGTTTGCTCTGCAAGCTCAGACACAAAGAGGGAAGAGTGCACATCTGTGAACAAGTCAACTGATCCACCTCTAGTCCTCTGGGGTAAGTAAAGTCTTCTTACCAGTCCCCCAGGGCAAACTTTCCTGGTATAAATTTGCACATTTCAGCCAATTGAATTGATCATGAAAAGAATTCCTTATTCTTACACGTAAGTCCGTGGATAGGAATTGCTGGTAGTGTGCTTGATGTTCAGCCATTCAGTCCAGCCAAATGGCTCTAATCAAGTTTGTCCTGAACCCAGAAAACCAAATACTCCGACAGAAACTTGTCTGGAATCAGAAATCTGAGACCCGTGCCAGGCACGGCCCAGTTCTTTCATTCAAAGTAGTACAAGCTTTATTTCCTGTCACCTCCTCCTTTGTCTTCCTTTTGTCACTTCCTGTTTGTTTTTCTGCATTCTCAACCTGATCTCTCATTCACTAAAAGCCTGCCTTGGGTGATTTAACATCATCTTCTGGCCCTTAAACTTGCATGAAGCCTTTTCACTTCCATCCTGCTGCATGAGAGTGATCTTTGCTGTCTGCTGATCTGACCGTGGTTCCTCATCTTCATCTTCTCCCTTGGTTGCCCTGCCTGCTGCAGGACACAAGCCTTGAACCAACACAACTGTGCCTTGTGTCTCCCAGCACCTCAGTGGTCTTTCAGAAGAGCCAAGCATGCAAATACAGCAGGATCCAGCCTTTGCAAGAGACAACAGAGCTGAACAAAGCTCACAAAGCTGCTAAGCCTGGAAGGGGAGAAGTGAAGGATGATGGAACAGGGAATTTGGTTCAGGTGTCCCTTTGGCCTGGTGCTACAAACCTTGAGGATCTTACTCACTTTCACGATTCTGATTTGAAAGTTATGAACTAACTCATCACCTGTTTATTTTAAATTTTAAGACACATTTTCAATCAGTACTATCCCCACAGATAACACATGACAGAGAGTCTGTGATAAACAAAGGCACCTTGCAATAGATGTGTAGGGCAACTTGCTGGGGAAGGAGCCCATGTGCCCACTGTAGAGCAAGCAGGTCCTATAAATTGATGGTGTACCAGGGACACAAATGAACTATGTGATTTTTCATGATCTTCAATAGCACAAGAAAGTAAATGCCAGGTTAGATGAGTAGAGGCCTGATTCACAGCCCTGAGTTTTCAGCTTTTCTTCTCTGGTGAATACCCATGTGCTAACTAAGCATATTTTGGTAAAAGAGACCTCCAGGAAGATGACTCTGGCTGAAGACTGTTGTATTTAAGCTTTGCAGGAAAGGAAGCTCATCTGGATCTCTTTTATACAAACAGTTCTCAGAATTTGCCTGTGGATATCCCTGATGGGAAAAGATGACACCAGCAACAAAGACATCAGCAAGCACAGGGAATCACAGAAGAGATGTAATGGGGACACCAACAGACTTCAAACCCAGACAACCCAGTATCTGTTTCTGGGTAGCCTTTCCTGGAAGTTTTTGTAAAAAATTTGGAGGAGTACCCACTGCTTTTGGGTGCACCAGCATAGAACAGACTCAGCCTCCATCCAGAGCCCATGAACCAAGAACCTCAGCAGCTCATGTTGACTTCTCTTGGAGCTATATCCCAGGTCACTACAATGGCCATAACTCTCTAATTATAATCTGTGCTGCCTGGCCTCTTGCCCATTTACAGAAGCTGTAGTTTATCTAAGGGGCAGACACTTTCTGTGGGAAAGCAGCTGATTCTCAGTCTGTGCATTCATGGCACCACCCCACTGAAAGCCAAACCCTACCTGGAGACAATTAGATCCATCAGCCGTATCTAAGTTTATGTGACAGGGACAGGAGATGCACAACGATTGAAATCCTTGTGGGATATGGAAGAATCCAGCACCCTTATGATTCAGAGAGCTCACCCCCACAAACAGGTACAGTGATGATCATAGTCAGGGAATCAGCATCTCACAGAGAAGAACTCAGCTGGAATTCAGTTGGAAAGAGAGTACAGAAGGTGAACTAAAGTAGCACAGATTTTCACACCTGCCCTGTGATGCTGCCCCAAACTGAAGGACTTAGGGACTCCATCAGCTGGGGATTCAAAGTCATCTTCCATACCATGCTTTGAACTACATAAGATTCAAAAGATTGGCAACTCTCAGGTGATACTCCCAGTGACCCATTCAACTGGAACACAAACAATTATGACCACTGGCAGTAATAAGCACTCAATGTTCCAAAAATTAAACAGAAAACATTCTGCATTCAGTCATAGCTATGACTCATCAGGCTTTACCTCTTTAGGGCTCAGATTCAGGCAAAAGTTATGATGAGAAACTAGGACTGTGCTAAAAGCATTGTCACGTGCAGTGAACACCAAGGATGTTTACATGAAGAGGTGCTCCTGCTCCAGAAGGTGCCCCTGGGCTTTTGTTCAGTGCAGGACTGTCCCCCCTTTGCTGCCCAGTCCCTGTTAGCCAGATGAGTCCTGCTACTCTCAACAGAAAGATTCCGGGGGCAATGAAATTTACAGACTGCATAAACAGAACAATGTTTAGGAGGAGCAACAGGATCTTCTGTCACTGAAATCTAACTTCCCTGCTACCCTCAGAGAAGCACACCACCTGCTACTTAAGCCTGGAGGGAACTCTTAAGTGAAAAGGTGTTGCCAGCTGTAGTCTTGATGGGAAAGCAAAAAGAACCACTGTAAACACTTTGCTGGTTGTATCTCTGGGGATAGTGTGGGCTGAGACTTTCAGACTGTCAGAATTGCCTAAATTATCCAGCAAGATTCAGCTTGGTCCAAAGATAATATAGCAACAACACAATATGGTACCAACCCATGCTTCTGGAGTCACTGGCACTGTAGGGACCTGAGGTGTTGACAGAATACTATGTTGAGAGGAATCATTCCTGTTTACAGACACTGCTGTCCAGGCCAACAGGAGTTAACACAATTACTGTCAGTCTGCTGCATCCAAGGGCTAAAAAGACTACCCACAAATCACGTTTCCAGGGAGGATCTGAGCAATTAGAGAAAAAACTGTCCATCACCTTTGCATCCTGCCCTTTTAGAGTCAGTCTCTGTGCCATTTGGCAAATGACGTAAAATCTGCCCACGATTCTTGACAAGACTAAGCAAAACTTTGAGAAGTGCAGTGGAGAAGACAAGAAATAAAAGGAGAGCTGACTAGAAAGCCAGTGCTGGACAGGCTCGGAGAGCTCTTGTGATGGTGAGCTCTCACCTGATCAACAAGCCCAGCTCATTCTGGGAAGCTCTGTACAGAAAGAGATCAGGGGATACAATGCACACAGCAACCCAGAACAGCAAACAATGATGAAGGCAGGGCTGGGGAGCTTGAGAGACAAAGAGGAATCAGCACATAGAGAAATGAAAACAAAAGAGGACAGTCACCAGTATAACTGGTTTCAAAGGGACAGGAACATCAAGGAGATGGTGGCCTGGATAAAGTGGGTATAAGCAATGGATCAATTATAGAAGGTAGACGAGCTACCAAGCCCCACAGCTGCCTGTTGTATCTCAACAGAGAACACTGGGACCATGTTAATTTTGTATCATATGTACACAACCTAAGGGAGAAATTATCTGAAAAACAAACAATGAGACTGACAAAAACTCCAGCAGCTCCAGAACGACCTCTGCTAGAACTGGCCTACCATGAGCCTATGTTGTACTGCCAGGAGCAACCTAAGTATCTGCTGCACTATCCTTGTGTGTAACATGGGAACTGTTGTCCTCTCCTTGCTACCAGAAGGTGATGGGAAAAAACAGCAACTCACTGACATGACAGCCACAGATGCCTCATATGTGCCAAATAAGTACAAGCTGAGAAAAGGGCAACGCAAGGAGCAAGAAGCCTTGCTGAGAAAATAGACCTGTGGAGGATCAGAGTATTCCAGTTCCAGTTAGTGCTGGAGGAGAATGGATTATAAGGGAACTCTGACTTGGCTGCAAGGTGCCATGAACAGTGGTTCTTTCCCAGAACAGGAGTGCAGGACAGGGAGCTTGGTGGAGCTACTCCAGCCTTGGTAAGACAGGACTGATGTTCAGCCATTCCACAACAGTGCAGTTCCCCCAAACACCATGTCTTTCTCCCATTCCCAAAACATGTCACTCCAGAATCCGCCAAGGAATCTTGCAGTGCCTCACAGTGGCAGGAGAGCAACCAGCACTTCAGAGCTGACTGAGCAAGGAGAGCAGGAAGGATTGGCATCATATAAAAATCAAAGCAGACAGATTCCTGGGAAGTGCCATGAGATGCCATACAGACATCCTAAAGAACGCACAATTGCAAAGACACTGCCTCAGAGACCATTTTGAGGCAGGGTGGGGTTTAGCAGAACGCAAAAGAGCATTAACTTTCTGGATAAAGAAAGCCTTTTTAAGGGCTCAAGCCCTTATACTTATATCCTAAGGGAACTCAAGCGAGAAGAGTAGTATGGATTTGGAAATCATGGAGCATATCAGCATAAATAATCCTAACTGGAACTGGAGGACCCAGGCTGTCAGCTCAGTGAGTGATAGAAGCCAGCAGTCTTTGCTTAGCCTCCAGCCCAGGGATGGGACACACAGAACAGGACCAAGAGCCCTGAAATGCTCCTCCAAGGTCATGCTGAGGCTGCATGTTCTGCCCAGTTCTGACAGGCCTGGGGAAAGTACAGCCTGTCAGGTTTTCACAAGGGAAAGGCCCAGCAAAGTCTTTCACAGCATCGCCCTGGAAGGCCATGCTGGCTGTGCAAGGGAACACATCAGTGCCCCTGCTTTTGCAGATGGTGTAGCCAGACTCTGACTGCTGCCTCCAGTGAAGTTCATCCTCTCTGCCTGTGAGAGGCTGATGTGGTTCAGGAGGGAGAGTCAGCCTGGCCATGCAGGAAGCCATCTCCTTCCCAGTTCAGCTGTGGTGCTTGTTGCACACAGCCATCAGGAAGACAGACTTTGAGAGTGTGACAGACGGGGTGGATTGCCCCAGTCCCATCCATAGGCGGGCTGACCAGCAAGCAGGAGCACCACTGAGCCCACGGACTACCCCAGCAGGCCTCAATCTAGACTGCTGCTTTTGTTTCAGAACGTTCTGTTTCACAGGGAGGCAGGGCCTGGATGCAATCTCTCGACCTCCCTACTGGGAGCCATTTGGCTTCTGGACTCCTTCAGGGGTCCACACAAAGGCTCATGGAAAGCGAGGCTCTCCTGCAGAGTGGGCCCTGGGCCCAGCTGTCTTTCACACAGCCAGAGAAGTTTGGTTCCTACCCAGGGCAAGATCTCTGAGAAAGCAGAGCTTTGCCTAGCTACCTTCTGCTGGGTTGTGCTTTCCACTGGAATTTGCTGCCTGGAGAGATGCTTATTTATTTTCTGAAAGTTGTCAGGCTTAGTTCCGGGATGACAGTGGCTAATCTGTGCTTTTTTAAGAATGATAAAAGACCTGAGCTTCAGAGTTAATTCTTGACTTTTATCTTCAGCATATTATTATTTTGTCTCTTTTCCCTCATACACACATTGAGGTCTGTGGAATTTACACCTCCCTGGTAAGGACAGGAATGGTTCTCATGTCTGGGCAGCAGTCCTATTCTAAATAGTGCTCTGTACCTTGCCTCCACAAACACCCATTAAGGTGCTTTGGCTAGCATCTTTCTTCCTAACTTTCTGGCACTGTCACAGTACTCTATCAAACAGTTTTTGTGCTTCACCCCAGAAGCAGCTGCACATTTAGGATATTTCCAAGCCTAATGTCTGCGAATCAAGTTTGCTCTTTGAGCAGAGAAGCCAAATCCCTGCCAAACCTTTTCCCTCTAATGTATGACCTTACAAGAGACATACATGGAGCAAGCCCTTCCACAGCTTGCTACGAATCTGGCTGAAGAGCTGCTTCTTGAAGCAGCCCACTGCTTCTTTCTCTCTCATCCCTGAGTCTGCGGGCCTGGAGGAAAAAAACCAAACCACCCAGCAGATTTGGGGATGCTGAGAAACAGATAGAGGAATGTGCTTACCCCATGCCAGTGTCTGGATCTTTGCAGACGGTATCAGTGTCAACGCGAACAGGGCGCCCAGGTGCAGCAGGCTCATGAGGATGATATTCCTCCAGACGTATCGCAGCGGGGGCTTGGGGCCCTCTTTCTCCCGGTAGGTCTCATCAAAGATATCGTCTATCATGCCCCGGTCTCCTGCCAAGTCCTCATGATTGGGTAAGTCCTTCTCCGTGACGGCATTTCCATTCCTGGTCACCCGGGAGGTGACTGTGCCAACAGCAGTGGTGCTGGAGGTGGAGGAGAACTCCTTGAAGAGGTAGCAACGGATATTTTCGAGAAAGGGAAAAAGAGAAAACAAAACAAGAAGTTGATGGTTATCAATTCAAGAAATAGAAAGACATGCATCTAGGCTGGCACTGTAAATATTCACAGCCTGTAGTTTCCCTGGAAGGCTCCATCCTTTCAGCTGAGCACAAAGAAGAGCCTGCTCTGGCCACATGGAGTCATGGCCTGAGAGGACGGGGACCTGGTGTTTCTGGAGAGGAGGTGAAAGGTAGGTAGGGTGCCAAAAGAAAAGAAAAATACTTGAAAGCCAGTCTCTTTTCTACCAGTGGCTTTGGTGAGATCAGTTGCAGACTGCAAGGATTTTTTCAGTTTGATTAGTGGGTGTTTTTAGGTAGGTTTGTGGTCTGGGCTTGTGCACAAGCAGACAACAACAAAGGAAATCTTGTGAATGAACAAAGAGGTGAGAGAGAAATATGGTCTGAAACACAGTTTTATATTAAATCAATGGGCTGCTCCTGATAACCTACTTAGTATCACTCCACCAGGGATCACAGGGGAACATGAGGAAGATCCACAGGGAGATTCCTCTGGGATGCTTCCTTATCTCCCCTGCCTCACCTTCCAAGATGGGATGTGGCAAGACCAACATGCTTGAAGATGAGTGGATGGAGGCAGTCAGGTGAGGTACTTCCAGTTAGAACTGCAGCTACTTATCCTATGCCTGCTGCTAAGACTCTTATCCCTCTCTCATTTCCCACCCACAGGCAAACTAAGGCAAGGAAAGACAATCCTCTGATTTATGGCCACCAGCATGCAGAGGAAGTTTTAAGCAGCAAAGTTGGCTCAGCTTGGCTCCTGGCTCCCTTCTGTAACTGTGACACAACATTCCCTCAGAACATGCTTGTTTGCCCTGGCTGAGCGACAGCCTGCCCCATCAGGCATGCATGACAAAAGGAGCAGGCAGGACTGACCCTAATTCGACAGGTCACTGAACTCTGAATCACCGATTTCCATCTCCATCCTGACAGCTGTGTGCTTGCTGGTACTCGCAGCCCTTTGTCAGTCCTGAGCCCAAGTGCCCAACACGGCTCAACCCCGGGGATGCCAAGCATGTGGGATGCAAGTGGTGTGTCCCACACACATCACCCCCATCCCCTGCCCGCTGGGAACCTGCCCAGGGGACACTTCCCTCTGCCACCCCCACCACTGCCTCCATGGGTGGAGGGGCACTAAAGGTCAGCCAGCAGGAACAGGAGGGCTGAGACTGCAGGAGGGAGCAAGGTCAAGCTGGGAAAGCTCCTTTCCCAATAGAAATATCTCCTGAATTAACAGCAGATTCCCACTCAGGTGTTCAGGATTCCTAAAAGACCACCATCCTGCCATGGCCTAATTTCCTGAGGGAGGCAGTAAAATCAGGCCAGGCAGCTTACGTGGCTACCCCAACTCCTCCCTTTCCCAAGGGTTGAAACGAGAGGGTTACAGACATACCTTCCGATGGGGAGGAGCTGGCAAGGCTGACTGATTCCCCACATTTAGGAGGTAAAATGAGCTCTACAGAAGGAGCGCTTTTAGTTTTCCCTAGGGGAATCAAAGGTTTGAAAGGGAAAAAATGGGCACAAAGTATCCTGCTGCCTTCACTGCAGGCAGGCAAGCTGCTTAGCTTGGGACTGGCTGCATCCTGGCTATAGGCAGTCTCTGCCTGCTTTCCTAATTAATGTTTTGAGGGTATGATACTCTCATCTGCTGCAGAATTAAGAGCTAATCCCCACACCAAAAGAGCCATGAGAAATGGCTTCTAATCCAGACACTAGGCAAGGAGAAGTCCTGCCCATTCCCAAGTGTTAGATATTCTCATATGGCATTTTGGCAGAAAGGTACAATTTTCTTTCTTGGCAGCAAGACAATCTACCAAAAAGACACAAGACTTGTCTATGCAGGAAAAATTCCCAGCAGTGATTGGTGGTATAATTAGATGGGTAACACACCCCATATGGACATGCTGCTTCCAGAGCAAGAACGTGGGGTTGGAGTTGCATTTTTCTCCTCCACGATAGCTTATGTCACTGTCAAAGTTACACGGGGGCAGAGAAGGAGGAGGGAGAGCGCAAAGAAAACAGCAGAAAGGGAGAAATCTCTTCCAGAGTTGTAGCAGCCACATAAGGAATTTTACCAGCATACCTATGCTGCTATAATTTCATTGATATAATCAGACTGGTCATTTCTCACATGTAAACTAACCTTGAACAAAAGGGCTATAAAGAAGCTGTGAAACAGCTCCACCGTTACAGACATGGTGGGAGGAGCATGGAGGGAAGAGGGAGGGAGAGAGGGCAGCTATTTAGGTAGAAACAGGGGAAACGAGGAAAGAAAGAGGATTTTTATCCCCTTATGACCATAGTGGTTCCTACAGAGGAAAATGGGATGGGGATTGATCTGGGGTCTAGGGCTGAGAGAAGGAGGAGGCCAGCTAAAACATTTTCCTTAGCTTTCCCTCATTTCTGAATGACTTTGCAGCTCTCATCTGCAGAACAGATGTGTTTCCCCATCTACTCCCCCATCTCCCAGCACTGAACACGCCATAGGTGATGCTGGCGCCCAGCCAGCTTATACAACCAACTGCAGCTCAAAGGCTCCTGCAGCGGGTACACTGACGGGCCTCAGGGCACTGAGTCTCAGGTCCAGCACATTTGAATATGCCCAGCATGACGCAGGGACAGGATTCTTTCCAGCTTCCAGGATATGGCCCAAAATACATGCCAAAACCATGAAACATGTTTTGAGCACGCTGCCCGTGACACCCATTTGGAGGGGGGAGGAAAGTGAAGTTCTTTATATCACAGCATCCCTGGAAGGTCATGGCACCTGCACAAAAGGACCAAGGGAGACCGAGACCCTGTGTGCTGGTGACAGGAAAAGATCAGGGCTGTGATTTACATCCACTTCTAGGCATTGGCAGAGGGGGGAAGGATGAGAAGGGAGAGCACAAACACTAGAATCAAGCCCCTGCCTCCTCCCCTTGGGCAAAGGGTGGCTGCCATAACGATCAAAAATAAAATTGAAAATATTTAAAAATCCAACAGCTCCACACATCTTACTGGTGCGTCAGGCTGTTACTCAGACCTTCTTACACAAAAATGGGCAGTCTCCCTATTGTATGCTTGCTTGGCACAAGCAATGCAGACAGTCATTCATTTCATCTGAGCAGCCGGCTTTCACCTTGTGTCTGTCCTACAGACGCTTCCTGCTGCAATTCCTGGTTTTAAAACCCTGCGAGTGACATCTCTCTTATTGAAAGGAAAATTAATTAAATTTTTAAAAATCCCAGTCTGAGTATTGTCAAAAAAACTATGACTTCTTGGCACAAAAGATCTTGAATAGCCCTTTGTGCTATTTAAGCACTTGGCATGCTTCGATGGGTGTTTTCGAAATAAACCTGTATTTTATGCTCCGTCTACCTGAGGGTAGGAAGATCACTTCAAAGGCGGTTATCTCCGCTTCACCCATGGGCTCCCCATGAGGCTTGGGTGATGTCTGCAGTTACCCCTGAAGCCCCTCGCCTCGCGGCTGCGGACGGTGCGAGAGGACACGGGCACACACGTGTGCACGCGTGTGTGTGTGAACGCGTGTGTGTGTGAACGCGTGTGTGTGTGAACGCGTGTGTGTGTGAACGCGTGTGTGTGAACGCGTGTGTGTGTGCACGCGTGTGTGTGTGCACGCGTGTGTGTGTGCACGCGTGTGTGTGTGAACGCGTGTGTGTGGGAACGCTCAGACACACGGATGCCCAGACCCCCTTCCCCAACACGGCAGCAGCGCAGCGCTGCCGGGGCCGCGGGGCTTACGGGGGAA
>VXBR01000879.1:346404-462953 GCA_013400215.1 Cisticola juncidis
CAGCAAGTGCGCAGGCATGGGCGGCGCTGGCTCTGCTCCTCGGCGGCGGTACGCGGGCGCGCAGCTCCCGGCGCTGGCGAGAGGCTGCCTCTGCTCGGCTCCCGGCTCGGCGAGCTGTGCGGCTGGCGGAGGCGGCTGCGGAGGTATTTAAGGGGAGCCGCTTGCTCGGCGGCTGGCGGGGCCGGGCTCTGCGCGCCCCGGCCTCCCGGTGACCCCCTGCCCGCGGCTGGGATGCGCGGGGTCAGCGCGGAGGGCGNTTTCCCCCAGCTGGATGTGGGTTGCGGCGGGGGGAGAAGGGGATTCAGCAGGAAACATCTGCTCTGTATTGGGAATCTGTCTGGGGGGCATTCTACACGTATATGCGTGTACAGAAATCGTGCATTTCTGCAGAGAAAAGCACCCCACAACATATGTCCGGATAAGCATGTATGTGTGTGTACGTGTTCATCACAATATGAAAACTCTTGGTCGGAACATTTTTAAAAGAATCTTGTCTGTTGTCCCCAGAAAACAGTAGCTTCAGCAGAGTATGTAAGGAAAATAGTAGCTCGGTTTGTCATCAGCTGTTTTTCATAACAAGCTCCTCGGTAGCCAATAATGCCAGCAATAGCCAGCCTCTATCCAGAATCCAAAATTCCAACTGTATCTCACAGAGACCTTCACCATTACAAGAAAAACAGTGCCCTTACAAATCAAAGCTCTTCGTGGCAGAGCCCTGAGGCAGCTCTCCTGACTCCACCGTGTGGTCACCGAGCCAGGCACCCTCAGTCATTTAGCAGCAAGGCTTAGGGTACCCTAATGCCATCACTCTGGCCACGACCTCTTGTAGCTCCTTTCCCTTCTCAACAGTGTGTCTCGTGTTCCGTTTCTGTCCCCTGCTGACACATGAGTCATTTTGGGAGTGGAGCAGCCATGTGAAAAGCCCAAAGTGTGCCCATATCCTCTGACATATATCCTGTCCAGAGCTCCCCTGCAGCGATGGAGCTGACCACACTAAGGTCTTGCAGAGACCATCCCTGGGCTGATCCTGCTCAGACATATCGTGGCTTATCCAGTGGCAGCTGTCAAAAGTGAGTTGCATTGTAATCACTGGAAGGAAAAAGTGACAATGAAAAATAACAGTAGCCCATTTGTTCTCCAGTTTTAGAGGTATCCAGCAAAGGGGGAAATATGTCCCTGCTTTTTCATTTCACTGTGATGGATAAAAAGGTCTATGAGGAGTATGTGTTTAAATTTGATATTAAGATCTTGAGTCATGCCTACCTTTTGAGACATGATATTAAACCAGAGAGCCCAAATCAACAGATGTTCCTGGATGGTGAAAGCAGACATGAATCAGGGAGGGACTTCCAGCCCTCTCTTTTAAGGCTCTCCAATAAATGTTTGGTTAACAACACTGAGGGAAAGTTTTGTTTAAATTAAAGATTCTACCTATTTTCTATGTGAGTGCTGAAAGAACTACTAACTAAGCTAAAAACTACCCTAACAAAACCTGACTTCTGCTATTTCCAAAAGAAAACCAGAAAAGAAATAATTTTTTTAAAAAAATAAGAACTTGATGATTTTAAAGAGGTAATCTCCAGCTCATAATACATGGGAAAAATAATCTTAATGAACCAGGAGCAGACCTGGAATTGCTGCTAGTGAATGACAGTGAGGCTTTGGAAAATTCAAGGTTTGCAGTTTTGCAGATACTCAGACCTACCAGAGTCCTTTCCTTTTCCATAGGTTTCTTTACTCAGACATGGAGTGCGAGTAAGATGGACTATACAGGGCAGCAGCTAGGCTTTATCATCTAAAATTAATAAGCTGCTCCCTCACAACAGGAATAAGTTTTCTGCATATTTCCCTGCCCAGTTAGTCTGGAGGGTAACCATCACTTTTTTGTTGTTGCCTAGAGGAAGACATGGATCTTGACCATTATTCAGGCTGTGCTCACCTGGCAAATTCCAAGTCTTCTGTGCCAAGGACAGTCCTGAGAAACGCCCTGCACAGCTTGGCCAACTTCTCCAGCTGCCATTTTCATCACCTTTGAAACAGGTTAATGCTCCTGAATTTTGCCACAAGGTTCAGGCATTGACACCTTGGTGAGGAAGTGGAGACCGTGTGGCATGGTTTGCTTTTCTAATGTTTGGATTGCAGCAGATCTGGCCTTGCTGTCAAAAGGCTTTTTGACCCAATGTGGGCTAGAGACTTGCCCATGCTGTGCCAGCCAGGCTCCCTCCTGTGGAGAGCTGCTGGCTTTGCCAGTGGCCTGCACCCTGCGCACCCCACAGGGCCCTGCCCATCTGAGTCCTGGCTGCAGACTTCTGTCTCAGCTCTGCTGCTCAAAGCTTTGAGACAAAGGGGGATGACTGGGCAGCCCAGGTGGGAAAACAGAAATGTCTGTATAAACACAGTGATACAGCTTAACTCGTGCTTTTCCCACCCTAGTCTATATCTCTCCAGACAAGCTTTTCCCTCCTTCCAGGGAGCACTGCCCAGCTGAGCCTTCAGCAGAATTACACAGCTCATGGTGTACACCAACACTGCTTCATGACGATTTGGCTTCAGCCATCACCCTCAGGAAACTGATTCAATTTTTCTGCATCTGGTGACTGCTGCCCAGGGTCACAGTCTTTCATAAAAGAGCTGATGCAATGCCAGGGCCATGGTGCAGGGCAGCAATGAGCAGAGCCATGTCATGGGCAGCACAGGCCCTGAACTTCAGCACTGGATTTCTTTAGAAATACATGGTCTAATGTAAGGCTGTTTCCACCTTCCTAAGACCCCCCCATAGATTCACAACTCATCTGAGGAACTGGGCTAGTGAAAAATTCTTGCAGAATTCTTTTTGTCAGAGGGTTTCACAGTTTTTCATCAAGGCTGCAGAAAACAAGGCATAAACCAGCAGTGAGGTTTACCACAAGACAGTATCAATTAGCAGACACTTTAAGAGAAAGAACTGTCACATTCCTGTCCTGAGATGGACTAACCACCCTGGTTTTGCTACCATAGTGCCAGAATGCAGATAAAAGCATCAAAGATAAGCTAAGGTTCTTTTACCGTCCTTTTACATTCGTTCCTATTTTCCCCTGAAAATAAAAAATTGCTTTTCCACTTAGCAGTAAGTTTTGCAAGGGGATTTCATCTGGTGTTGACATCTTGGAAATTTTATTGGATGTCCTCAGTTACCCCCTCCAAAACTGTTGAAAAAGCCATGTACACAAAAATGCTTACTGCAAGGGCTTTGCAAGGTTTGTTTAATGTTGTTTATTTATCTTCTTTAACAACATTCCCTGTCTCCCATTTTGTCTTCTATTTCACAGCTGAAAGTTGAAACAAGAAGAGGAGACTCAAATAATGAGGGAATCAGCTGAAAAGTTGGGAAAGAAATGAACCCTATGCCAAAAATAAAGGCTTGCAAAAATTTTCCTGGGATTATTTTCTGCATCTCTTGCATTGATTTCCTGAAGAAGTATGAAGCAATTCCAGCTTTAGAGCGTGTTCTAGAGGTAGGAGAATCATGCCATGGGTCTTTCATTCAAATAGCAGTGCTGGGGTAACTTTCTATCCTTTCCCCAATGCTTTCTCTCCTCCTTACCCTCATTAAGAATCTGTTCTTCAAAAGTGCCAAGCCCAGTCTGCAGGGCAGATGAACACTGGCATCATTCACCACTGCTGCCAGTGGTCTCTTAGGTTAATGGTGTCTCTGGCTGACTTCTGGGCACAGTTATGTGTTGGAGAGAAATAGGGTAGGGGACCATGGCTACAGAATGAGTTGGGACAGGACCTGGCTCAGATTGCAAGAGTTCAGAGTTAATGCCTGCTTGAAAGATGATGGCAGCTGCAGGTCTTTTGGGGTTGTCTGTTTCAGGAGTTCAGGTACCAGGGATCAGATACTAGCTTGTGGGATCACCACCCTTGTTTGATGTTTTCTCTCCACGCTTGCTTTTGAAAGCTGATTATCCTGTGTTATATTTTCATACACTCTTCCTTGTCCAGGAAAGGTAGCAAATGGCTGTCACATTTGAAATGGAAAGCTAAGAATTGTTTAGTCACCTGTCCCCAGACACGGTGACTTGAGGAACCTGGTATAATGGCATTTACCAAAAGTGCTATTTATGTTTACAAGAACTGGCAGCATCCTGGTCACTTGCTTTCTATCCCACCACACACATCTGAAAACACCAACTGTTGCTCTATATATTCAATGGTTTCCACAAATTCCTGAAGATCCCCTGCTCCATCCCCACTCTTCAAGTATGGCTAAGCTCAGTATGGATTACCTGGGCTCCTCAGTTGGGAGCACCCAGAAGAACAGCAATGGCCAAACTCCCAACTGCCTTTGGAAGGGCAAGGGCTGGAAGAAGAAGCTGATGCTTACCTTGCCACCTTGCTGCTGCTGAGTGGGAAGTGTGGGGTTAAAGGCAGTCAATAAAGTAGCTGAAATCACTGGTCTCATTGCCAGGGTTAGAAGGGGATGCAAACTGGAGTGACGGGCATGGCTCCAGGCTATGACCAGGAGAGCTAAATTCCCTGCCATTGATGAGAGAATAATCGTCAAGTTAATCTTATCAGCATCAAGAATTAGTCTGATAACATGCTGATGACTGGGATAGGGTGCTTATCTCTGCACTTTGCTCCATCCCTTTCAGTCTGACTCAGTGCCAGACACCCTGCCCACCACCCTCCTCCCCTCCTGTTACCCCAAACAGGCTTTGCTCCCAGTCTTCGGGCTGCCAGCAGCAAGAACCCAGCGGTATTGTCTAAACAGAGCCAGACAATGGGCAGCATTGTTGATACTGGATTTTTGCCCTCACTGAAGATGACCTCACAGCCCACCCCTTGGCCACTTCAGCCAGCCCCTCGGGACTGTGAGGCTGTCTTTTGAACTCGGGTAAATAAATTGGGAGAGGAGGGGGAGAAAGAGATGGGGACTAGAGGAACACAGCGGTCTTTGTGCTGCCACCCTCTCTTCAGCACTGGTGCTCTCTGGTGTCCTTCTACCCACAGCAGATATGGCAGGCCAGGTGCCAAGGAGCCGCATGCCGAGCGCCCATCCCCAACCCTCCCGCCCTGCCCTCGCTGGGCAGCGGCACCTCTGCACTTCTGCAGCCTCCCTTGTGCGGCTTGCAGCGTGCTCTGCTATCTCAGCTGGCCTTTCCCCTCCTCCAGGCCTCCCGTGCCTTCTTTCCCACATCTGCAGCCTGGTCTCCTGCCCCTTTCTTCAGGCTGCGACCCTCCTCCCGGGTACCCCACCCTCTGCTGCCAGCACCAGGGGAGTGCCGAGCGGGGATCTGCAGAAATGCCACCTCCTGGTGGCAGATCTTCTGAGCCAGCTCAGGTGGCGTGGGCAGTGCCACAGTGTCCCTGCTCCATGGTGTCAGCCTGCCTTAGATCACACATCCACGACACTGCTGTGTCTGCAGGTGGGTCCCCACCTGTGTGGGGAGAGAGGTGATGGTGAGTGGCTGTAAGCGTGAGCCCTGGGGACACATTGCCACACAGTCAGCACAGGGGAAATTGCAGCACCGGGGAATGGTGAGGGCACATCCAAGGTCAGTTTGCAGCTGCCTCTTGGGCAGAGCACAGTGTCCCATGCCACTGTTTATCCTGTTTGTGTGCGTGCTCTGCATCATTGCTTTCCACCCTGTCTCTGCTGCAATAGCAGCCTGGCCATTTGATGACTGCCCAGCATTAAGGAGAATAAAAGCAGTTTACCAAAGCTAAAAATAACCAGAGGTCTAAAGATTTGGGAGAAATCTCCCTTACATACTTGCTGGCTGAATCCCAGATATTCATTTTTATCCTGGAGATGTTTCTGATAGACTCCTGTTAGGGGAAGCAGAGAGACACTGGTGGGGTTGCCCTGAGAATGCATACATGCTGCTGAGATGAGAAGCAGGAAGGACAAAGGAGAAGCTTGCTGGACTGTCAACCCAAGCCTCCCTACTCTAGGCTTATCAATGGCACACAGACAAAAACCTCAAAGATGGGGTGTGCCTCTCCCTGTGTGCTGCTTCTGACTTTGTCCACTCCATACCTCAGTTGCTTTTAAAGTGAATGTTTTCTTTCCTCTTGGACAACAGGACTAGATCAGAGAGCATTGTACTCCTCTAGAAGCCAGCATTGCTTTTCCTCTTTTTGCTCTCTGTTTATCCCAGTGAAGAGCTATATCTTGTCAGCAGCATTTTATTGGTTTTGGGATTTTTTTTTTTTGGCCTACATGGATAGTGCTCATGTCTTTGTCTAAGTCCATTTCCAACTAAAAATCCCTCAGGATTCCTGTCTGAGCTGAGTGCCTCCCACCGTGGTGTATGGACTGCAGCAGTATGCATGGCTGGCCCAGTAAAGGACATTTTGAGTCCTTAAGGAGAAAAGTCCTAAAAGCTGTCAAGTTTCTGCCCAACAAAAAAGGTCCTACAAGCTGTTAGGTTTCTGACTAGGAACATTTTTAGGTTTCCTTGCTTGCTCATTTACCTGCCTGCCTGGTTTTGCTACCTTTTCAGGTCTTTAAAAAACTTGTCTGCTCTGTCTCCTCTAAAGAATGGAGCTGAAAATATTCTTGCCTTTCCATATCTACCTCCTCACTTAAAGTAAAGGGCTGCAGACTTCTGGGTTCCTGTTAGTTTTGGTGGGTAAAAATGTCACATGATAATCTGGTGTTTGTATTTGGAGTGTTAATAGAGGGAAAGTTCTGTTGCAAGTGTAAAAGAAATCCTGAGCTTGTAATACTAAGGGGATCCTGTAGCCCAATACCATCTGCTCTTAGCTACTTCTGTTACCTTTTTAAAGCATCCTCATTTTGTCTCCAAAGTCTTGTGACAGTATAACGCAGTAGTCTCACTCAAAATGTCAGTCTACAAAAGCTTCTGACAAAATCTAGTCCTCGTGGCACTGGAGAGGTGAGCAGATGATTGACCACCACATGCATTCACACATTCACACAGGAGGCATTTGGTGTGTTTTGGAAGGTGTGTATCTTCCTTTGTCTGAGCTGCGTTTGAGAGGATCATGTTTGTAGAGGATTCAAGTATAAACCTCAAGAACAACCAATGTTGGCATGGAAATTACTTCAGCCTTCTCTAATTGATAATGCCAGGTGATTTTAAAGCAAGGTAAGGGTGAAGTAGCCGATTTTTATGGCTTTTTGTATAGATGAAGATATCTAGATGAAGATGGTTGTGGAGGTGTGGAGGCTAAGAGTGCCCACTTTCAGTCTGAGGGTTGCTGGAACAGCTCTGGGATCCATAGCTGCAGTACACCTACTTTGAATTTCCCTGCTGATACACATGAAGAAAGACAGACCAAACTTCTTCCTTCTGTAGACTGTACTGGACTAGGAAGAGTAGAAAATGTGTTGGAGGTCACCAGCTTAGACTTCCAGTAAGATCTTGGCAAATGGGATACATAGACTGAACTAAATAACAGGATGCAATTCATTGGAGAAATACAAAGCTCTAGTTTGAGGTGAAGAGTCAGCTATCCAAATCTGCACTAGGAGAGTAACTTGGTGAGACAGCAGCTCTGCAGATAAGAGTCTGGGGGCAACAGTGGAGCATGTGCTCACAATGCCACACCACAAGCAGACTGAACTGTAGGTGTACAAATAGTGGCACATGATAGCGGGAGGGACTGTCTGGGTCTGCTTGGCCCTGGGGACACTTAAGGTCTGAGGGTTTTCTTTGTTTGTCCACTGCGCCATTTTGCTTTTTAAATAGCCTGCTGACTCTGTGGTGGGCCTTGGGAATACCAACCCTGAAAAAGGATTTGCATGTAAAGATTAGCAACCATAAAACTTGAAGAGCCTCCCTGAACAGCAAAAATACCACACAGGGAGAATCCAGGCAGAATCCTTTGCTGCCTGTCCTGTAGCAGCAAAGTTTTGGTTTCATATGAGATACTCAGCTGTACAGCTTTGGGGGATAAATGCCTGTCAAGGTGGCACCTCTCAAACCACTACCAAGGGACTGCAATGTCTCCTGCCCAATGATGTCCCCACCTGATCACAGCTTCTGTATTATGCTGAGAGCACCCCACAGGTACTCCAGGATCCCAGCTAACATGCCTGAATGCTGAGATAGAATGAGTTTGGAAAGCACTGGAAACAGATAGGAGCTAACTGGCATGCAAACGCACAAAGTTGCCAGAGACTGGTTTGGCCCCAACTCCTTCTTCACCTCCTCTTTCTCAATCACTCAAGTACATCCTTTAAAACTGGCTCAATCACCTGATTGGCTCATCCCTGAATATCAATCCCATGCAGCACCTAATCCCAAAACTGATGACAGACTCTGGGTGTTCAAATGGCCACCTAAGCCTTTCCCATCTTGTCCTCCTACCTGTAAAATATAAACTTAATGGATTTTTTGGAATTACATGTTGAGGAATAAGTAGAGAAAATAAGTACTATGCAGCATAGGGCTGTGCAGGTTGAATGGATATAATTGCACTGCAGACAAATTATTTTACTCTAAACAATTATTTCGTTACAGAAAACCAGTGAACAAAAGTAGAAACGTGGTGAATCATTTGCAGCTCCTGAGGAATCTGCCTCTCTGGTCTCTGGTCAGGACTTGGCCAGCACCTTCCCCCAAAAGAACAGTGGAGTGAGCTCAGGATGTGCTAGGGTAAAACGAGAGCAGCTCTTTAGTGTCCGGAGGGTTCCTGCCTTGGTTTTCAAAGATGTCAGGATTCCGTCTGTTGTCAGGATTCCTTTCCTCCCTGGGACATACAGCTGGATCTCAGGAGGTGCCAGGCCTTCAGATGCAGGGGCCTTGTCCTTCTTCTGGTGCTGCTGGATGTATCACAAACATTTCTTTCACCCCTGGGAATAGAGTATCTCCTCTTCGGCATGTGTTAATGTGAGCCTTAGCCATAGACCATGGGAAAAACAACACCAAAACGTCAACTGCTGACACTTGAGAGCTGCTAGGGGTGGGGGAGAGGGATACTCCTGCTGCAGGTATCAGAGATGCCTGACGTTTTGCCCTAGATGGCCCTGATTTCAGTATCTCTCGTTGCTAAAGTTTGCTCCAGGCATGACAGAAACAGGCAGGGTGAGTTTCCTGTCCAGGAATGAGTTACATGACAGTTAAGCAGTGCTGAGGATTTAAGATTGAACTGCTAATCCAGTTTTATACCCCTAGCCCCACCCTTTGAACGTTTCCTAAATTATTCTGCATGGGATATCTGCACTCTCTGCCCCTGCCAGAGGCCCTGAGAGGTGGAAGTGTTCCTAAAGTCAACATGCAATGATTAAATTGCAAAGAGCTGAGCAACTTTTCAGCAGATGGCCGTGGTGTGTCCTCCACAGCATAGGTCTGCCACTCATGCTGCAGCTTGTGCATGATCTGCAAGGATCAGTAACCAGCCAGAAAATGTTTTCCTTGGTGGAATAAACCAAGGTTTATTCCACCAAGGAAACCGCTGCCTTCATCCCAAACACCTGCACAGTCCTAAAGTGGGATTGGTTGATAGGTGAGGGTTCTGCTGAGCATTTTTAGAAGCCTGGTGCCTTGCTCCTGGCTGTACAATGTTGCTGCTGTTGTCCTGTCAAGGACAGGCTGGGTCTTGTTGAAGCTCTGCTAGTTCTGCCTATTTCGTCCTTGTTAACCGGGGTGACAGGCAGTAATTGACTGATTCTGGTAAAGGACAAGCCCAATGTGGTGTGGAAGGTGAGTGATGGTAGGATTGGGATTTCCAGTGCTTGTGGCGGCTTCTGCTCTAGGCAGAAGAGCCACCTGAGGAGGGGGAAATGCACGCAGGAGGAACCAGCTGCACGAAGGGCACAGGACGGGCGTGTCTGGGGGCTGCGCTGCACCCGCGGATGGATGGGCACCCGCGGATGGGCACCCGCGGATGGATGGGCACCCGNCCCGTCGGCTCCCGCGGCCCCCGAGGAACGCAGAGTTGCGATGGCAGCTCTGGAGCGACCCGCGGGGCGCAGCTGAGGAATTTCGCCTCGGCTGAGAGCGGTGCAGCTCTCTGAGGTGGGCTGGACTGCCACCGTTGGGAGCTTTGAACGCCGACCTCGTGGGATTCCTCCAAAAAGGCAGAAGAGATCAATGATCCTCCAAAAGAGCTTTCCCTAACGGAGCAACCCTGTGCCAGTTTGTAGCCATATGCTTAGGAACTGCCCGGCAAACCTAGGTGGTCACAACAGGGAGCTTAGGTGCTTTACTAAACTTGTAAGCATGTAACTGGGGAGTAAGTAGATGAAAAGCACTGAGGTATAAATAAATGAGGTATAAATAAAACTGAGCTAATGAAACCAAACAATATTTCAATGCAAGATTTACTGTGAATAAACTGAAAAAAACTACAGGCATTACCTATGCTTTAGGGATTAAATGCTTTAAAAATTGCTGGTGCATCTAAGAGTGGGAACACCAGCAGGCACACAAGTTCTGGAGGAGGGAAACAATTCCACAACAGAGACCTTCTTTCATTCATTTCCCAATTACATGAATTATGCTATTCCATCAGAAAGTCAGATGTAGCACTGTAATTCTCCATCATGCTTGCTTCTGTTAACAAAGCTGATGGAAATGACAATTTCATCTCTCACATCTGATATATCCTGCTATTTTCTCCCCACGTGTTAGTTCATGTATTAATGCTACACTCCCCAAAAACCAAGAGAGATCAGCATTCCCTCTTCTCATCACACTGATTCAACACAAGCATGTGTTCTCATGGATATTACACAGACATTCTCTTGCATATGACAGATTGCTGCACTGGGGAAGAAAACTTTGATTTGAGTCCTGCTTTGTCTTTGTAGGGACAGTGGCAGGTGTTTGCCAAGGATATGCCATGGAACACAGACTGTGTGTGTCCTTCTTGCTGGCTGTGATAAATCTAGATCTAAGGAGCAGCCTGTATCCAAACCCTGCCCCTGACACTGACAGCAGCCCAGCCTGTGAGAAGTGACTCCTTGAGCCCCTTGATGGAAGCTCCCTGACTTGTGACAAGCGTGGTTCACCTCTGAGAATAAAATGTGCATTGGTTGCCACCCCAGAGCTGGTTTTGTTGCACAGGAGAAAATAACTTTGGTTTTGGAGCTGGTCCTCCTCAGGTGCTTCTGTTTTTTTAGGTGTGGTGCTCATCACTGCCCACGGGGTGTCAAAGACAGACTTTCTCACAGCAATGCCAGTTGGCCCAGACAGTTCCTAGGAGCACAGAGCGTGTTTGCTGCATGTGTGTGTGGTAACATTCCCACACATGGATCTGCACATCTGCATGTATCACCATAAAGCCTCAAGAAAACAACACTCTGCAGAGTGATAGTGAAGGCTCTTTGTAATCAAAACTGTAATTACAGATCAAGAAAATTTAGTTCTATATTCTAAAATGAGAAAAAAATCAACATTATCTTGTAAAGGACCTGGTAACTTCATCCTGTACCTGCTTCTTTCTGCTCAGGTCGAGTTGCACATGCACAGTCCCTGTGAATTTGCAGACAGCCAGTGAAGTCCCCGCTGAAGGCCACTGCATGGGTACATGAATGTAAGACAGCTCTCCAATGTGTTAGGAAATATGTAAGTGTTAGTAAATATATGTTTGTACAGGTGTTTATGAAAATTTATTGCTAAGTTGTACATCAAGGTAACAAGTTTTTATTGGTCAATTTCAATCTGTCCATAGCTAAAATGTCTTTTGCTCTCTCTTCACCTTCTACTCCTGAGAAAGCTTTATCTTGACAGATTGGAGACATGTAGGGTTGCTTACTGCATCAGTCTTATATCTTGGTCTGCAGAAAGCACCTTTTGTGCCAGTTCCTCAACAATTCTCTCATGAGATGGTTGGATTCCTTAGCCTCTGAACATAACTAGAATAAGAATGGTATTATTCAAATGTAGATAAAATCTACCTGATGCAAAAAAAAAGAGATCAGCAGAGAAGACTTCACTTTTCACTAAATGAAAAGTAATGAAAACACATGAACATTAATACATTGTGCTGGGAAAATTTTCAAAATGTGTCATAAACAGTTTACTCAACACCAAGTTACTGTGGTTAGAAGCCTGGGGATTTTTATTTCTGATGCTTAACAGTTGATTGGTGCTGTCACTACCACTTTCCCTTTCTCTAATCTTGATCTAATCCATAGAGATAACAACTACCTCTAGCTCTGTTTATATTGCCTGGAAGTGGGAACCAAATGCTTGTGTTGATGAGAACCAGCTGAAAATGGATTATTGCCAAGAGAATTAAATAGCACCCAAAGTAAGAAAACAGGAACTTGGATATAGGATTATTTATGCATAGTTCTGTCTCTTTCTCTATTTGTTTTAGTTGCAGAAGAGTGACTATAGAATACTGTGTACTGCTAAACGTATACACAAGACTGCTCAAGAATGACGCATCTATAAAGCTTTAAACCTCAATGATGATGATTAAGCTCCTGGAAAAAAACTAAAAGTATTGTTCAAAATCTGTGCCAAAACTGATTCTGTTATAGAGTGGGATACTTCTGTCCTGGTCCTCTACCAGCTCTGTTCAGCACAGAAAGGGCTGCTTCAGCAGTGTCTGGTGAGCTCCTGGAGCGTCCTCTTGGGTCTGGTGAGCAGACTCACCTCCAGTCCCAGCAAGAGACTGCTCTTCATTAACTGATAGGACTGTTTTCTAACCATGAAATCTAAATGCTTTGTAGTTCTAATTCAATGTTTGATAGTACATTTTGGGGGGGGGATTTATGAACTCTTTGGTGCTCTCATCTCTTTACACAAAGGAATTAAGTGTGGGATATTGTTTAAAGGTCTGTGTGCTTGGCACACTGAAGGAAAAACTGTGGCTTTGGTACTTTGTCTTATCCTAACATGGTGAATCCCATTGTGATAGTGGTTTCTGGTTTTAGAAACAGTCTTCCCTGGATACCTCTGAAAGGTTTCTTCTACACTTGCTTAAAAATGAAAGGGAAAAAGAAGAATAGAGAAGAGAAATTCTGTTGGCTGGTTTTCACAAGAATGAAAGTTTAGCAAATAAGGCCCAAGGCACTATAAGGAAAAGAAATGTGAGGTAAGTGCTCACAGATGCTATCAGACATACACTGCTCCTTAGCCAGGAAATACTGCTGCTCCACATAGGCTTACATCAAACACCAAGAGGGCATAGCAGAGTGATCTATGAGGTCCTAAAGTCTGGATCATATTCTCTCCCAGCTGACACATCTCCCATCATTCAAGTTTACTGGCTGAAAAGGAGTTTTCTAGACCCACATAAATTGAGTCACCCCATGCTGCCTGTAAAGCGTTGCATGTGTCTCCTTAATTATAGAGTGCTTTTTGTTCTGCCTTGTGTTAGGCTCTTCAAAATCAGGTGACACAGACATGACCTGTATTCTGGGCTAGGTGGGTGCCTTGGTCTTTCAGTAGAGGACAACGCCTCCCTTTCACCACCTGCTCTGTGCTCCAGCCACTGAGACAGCAGATCTGCACTGTACCTGGGTCCTGAGAGATGGGATGGGATGTGCAGTGGTACTGTGCCACAGGCAGCAAGAACTGCACTGTGAAAAAAAACCCAGGTTCACCCAAAGCAGCAGCTCTGCACATAAGTCATGCTACTTGTGCATGGGCAGGGATACCTGCTGTATGGTCCCAGGAGTGCAGCTGCATCCCTGGCTGTGGCATGTGGCCCTTCACTGAGACCTCATTCCTTAGCACTGCTGCTCTGCAAATGGTTCCCCTCTGTTGAACCTGATGATTCCATGCCACTGCTTTCGTCTTGCTAGGCCCTAATAATAACAGATTCAGTCAAAGGATCCAACCCAGACCTCCAGTGACTTTCCAGCCACTAAGGCTCTCCTCTTAGTGCCAAGTTAGGTCTTGTCTCACTATTGTTCAAGCCGCTACTTAGTGCCACAATCTTAGGGGACATCTCTGCATATCCCAGCTGGCTTGGCAACATCACCTGTATGAACATTAGAGTCTAAAGAAAACATCCTTACTTGTGCCTGCCTACAAGTGTGAGAGTCATGTGGATAATGCCAGAAGAATAGCAACTTTCAGTACCCATGGAGAGGCACCTCTTTTGAATTATGTATTTAGATCTGAGGAAGGACCAGGCTCAGGCTACACATTCTTTTATAGTTTCATCACCAAGACAAGCGTGTCCTCCCAGGGTTAAGCTCTGGAACTCTCAGGGTACAGTCACAGGCCTGCAGGACCTGTGGTGCCTGGGGTGACTACTCACTGGTGGCCAGTGGCACGGTGGATGCAGGCAACCCCCAGCCACTGTTATTGCCAATTTTGCCAGTTTGTTACTTTGGAGGAGTTTTTGGTTGGTTGGTTTTTGTATTGGTTTTTTGTGGGGTTTGTTTGTTTGTTTTTTGTGGTTTGTTGTTGTTGTTGTTGTTTGTAGGTGGGTGGGTGGGGTTTTTTTATAATCAGGCTTGCCTCAGGGCTGGCAGGCACTGCAGGGCTTGTTGAAATACTGCGAAAGGAGATTCCACCCCCTGGATTCCAAAACGACCACCACATTCCCTCCGGTGTTTCACCGCTGCTTTTACACTGAGCCCAGGAGGAGGATGCTGTGCCCCCGCCCGCCTCGGCGCTGCCGCTGGCGGGGCCCTCTGCCCTTCGCCCTTCCCCGAAGGAGGCAGAGCTGCAGCCGAGTCTGGGCTGCCGCCCGCCCCTTCCCACCGCTCCCTCAGGGGAGCCGGGAACCGACCCGGGCTGCGGCAGCCCGAGGGCTCCAGGCGCTCCCCACCCGCAGGGCCCGGCTCTTCGCAGCCTCCTCCTCACGGACACGGCATCGAGCTGTGTTACTGCCGGTGAGAAGCGGAGAAGGGCTCCTGGACTTGTCGGTGTATAGGATAATAGGGCTGGCGGTGGTGCCTGACAACAGGTAGTGCCACCCCTCTGATCGGTGTCACCAGCCGAGCTGATATAAAAGAAAGACAGATGCTTGCTCTGTGTAGGGAGCTGCTGGTGTGCCCTCTCCTGGCTGCTGAGGCAGACAAGCTGTTTGGCATTGATTGTTTCTTTGCTAACTTTTAATACCAGCCTGGGCAGGCAGTCATCACAATTTCAGGTAAAAAGTGCTTCTGCTGACAGTGAGTCATGAATTTGTCTCACCTAAACAACAGAGCTGAGAGCCAGTTTAAAATATCAGAGATGCATGAACTGGAGACAGTTGGGAAGAAAGCCTGGGACAATCCTGTTTACAATGGCTCTCCTTCTACCTCCTTGAAAATTCAAACCATCTACAACCCCAAGTCCATCCTGGAGAATCCCTATGAGAATTTTGAAGAGGTTGGGGACCCAGTGCCCTACCAGGAAGAGCAGAGCAAAGCTGTGAATGAGAAGACAAGTCCTTTTCTCAAGTGCTGCTTCTGCATCTTCAGAGGCATCCGAGGTAAATCTCTGATATCTCATTAGAAGGGGCTTATTAGCCCTCAGAGCAATGGTGTGGGAAGGAGGGGAGGAAGAGAAGGGATGCAGACGGTAGAAACCTGATAGTGTCTGTGTAGCCTGGGGACCTGTTCAACATGCAGTAGCATTACTCCAGAAATCATCTTTGGCTGATCTGAAAGGAGCATCTTCATGCCATGTGCCTTGCTATAGCTTCATGGTCTGTCCTGTTATCTTTACTACAAGGGGAGAGACTTAGTGATGTGCTCAAGGTCATGCAGTGAATCTCTTGGCAGAGCTTAGGTGCTCTGAATCCCTAGGAGCCATCACTGTGGTAGTGAGATTATTCTGTCTTTGTGTGCATTTTCTAGATAGAGTGGTACTGGCCGCTGTGGTACAGTAACATAAGAACTGATAGACGTATCTACCAGAGAAAATCTAGCACTGTCAGGACTGAAATGTAGGAGATTACACCAATGTATCAAATAATGCTTTGCTTGAAGATAGCTGAGAGATGCTCTTTTCCAGTTTTAAAGACAAAGGGGAATGAAATATTATGTTGGCCTATTCAGAGGCAAACAAAACCCTGGGGGCAAGATATGTCTCCTGTCAGGATACAATCCTGGGCAAGGGCATTATTTGAAGAGTTTCTTAGAGTTTCTTATAGAGTTTCTTATAGAAGGTATAAAATCGTAATATTTTAAAACCAGGAAAGATAAAGAAAAAAATTCTTGCCAATGTGCCTTTTTTTTTCCCCACTTGGAAAGCAAGAACCTTTCTCAGAGCCATGCCCTCTAACAGTAACAGTGGGTGAATAACAGTACAGCTTGGTCCTGAATTGCACAGCACCTCTGTGATCAATACTTTTGTCATTGCCACTACAGTCTAACACTACTAATTCACATGGAATTCAGAGCAGAGACTTTAGAGATTTCTCCTGGCCAAGGAACAGTTCTGAGTGGCTTAAGTATTACTTATCAGTCACTTGTTACTATCAGGAAGGTGAGACTTATAAATGAATTCCATTCATAGCCTATATTTCTAGATCCTGTTATTTTTTCTTTGGTCAGTCATGCGACTACTGATGGTCATTCAAGATGCCATAAGGAAGACTGGATGTCTTCTAGCTTTGAGTCCTTCTACTCCAAATGTCATGTCCAAAATAGCTGCATCTCCAAGGGGGTAGGTGGTGCCAAAGGAGACACGCATGGGGACATGCTTTATGTATGAGGTGATAGATTTCCCTGGTGTGTTTCCTAAAGACAGAGCTGAAAATAAGCCTCAGCTGATACAGTATTACAGCTACTGCATGCAGTTTGGAAGGACTGGAGCAGCCTCATGGTCCTCTAGGTATCATTTTGGGCAAGTCTCTGAACGAAGTTTTCAAGGATATTTGAGTGTCGTTGAATTTAGTTGTTCCTGAGTATGCTTCTGTTCTCAAAGTAAAGAAGGTCTGTGCATTTGCTCCAAACCTACGGATAGTAGGGGTTCCCTGCTCCTGGAAAAAATCCCAAACAAACCTGTTAAAAGATTGTGGTGTAGTTATTGCTAAGGATGAAAGTGGTCATTTCAAAGCGACCTGAAGAGATGGGCAAACTGTTCCCCCATGTTTTTCTCCATTGTAAAGATTCCTGTAGATCACATGATACTTTCTCCTCCACGGGAGTTAATCCAGATCATCTCCAGGCTGTAATTTCTGTTGCTGGTCTGGATTGTCCAGAGCAGGCTGCTGGTTTGCCTGCCCAGAAGTGGCAGCAGATGCTGCAACAGTCACTATGGTAGTTAATAGTGCAAAAGAGTCTCAAATCTCTTGAGATGCCAAAGAGCTATCAAAATGACAGGATAAATGCACACAGACCACTAGAACACTTTTGCTTACTCCAGAGAAGAAAGAAGTTTGTCATCTGCCAGAGATGACTTCACATGTGGGGCCTTTGATCGGCTTTGATGCTGGTTTGCAGGGAGATGGTTGTTGCATCCTGCTGGGGATAGGAATCAGGGCTGAGTTCTCCAGAAGATGCAGAAAGCAGCAAGACTATGGCAATTACTGACATGGCTTTCATCACTAGGCTTTCAATTGAAAGTTCTTATGCCTTTCAACTTCAGGTGCATTTCAGAAATCACAACAGAAATCCATTACAAAAAGAACAAACATACACTAATAGTATTAGATGGTTCATCAAGTCCAAAATATCAAGACTCCTTTTAAAGGAAGTATTTCTCTCTTATGGACAACCCTGGTGACATTTAATGAGTTGTGTGAAAAAATAGGATCTTTAGCTGGTGCAATTGGTGTATTGGATTCAGCTAAGCTCCATTGTTAGATGTCCTGAAGATAATTTGGCTCTAAACGTTATGCTGAAAATATTGAGTTGTGTTGTTTGATTGACTTTTATGACCAACAAGAAAACTGCATGAGTTTTTAGGAAACAAGAGACAAATATTTGGGGCCTAATGGTTCAATATACACTAAAAGGAGTAATAGTTGTAAAGCTAATTACAGATGCAGTTCTGTAATGGAAGATCTCTCAGAAGGTCAGCTGTTGGCACATGGGTGACTGAGATGAAATATGGTTTCCAGAGTGTTTGTGACAAAGGCTGAATTTCTGCAAAGAGTAAGCTGAAAAACAGTCAGGAAAAGATCAGGCTATAATGAACAGAAAACAGGAGAAACATAAAGCTAAATAGTGATTTAGCAAAATAAAAAGCCAGTATATTTCAGTGTTGGCTAGCCACAAATCTTTTATTCATGCTGGAATAGTTCTTTTTAGGGGTACTTAGCACATTTTTATAGGTCAGGTTTTGAATTGAAAAGTGGCTAGGCCTTGAAAAGAGACAAAACATGAACTCCCCAACAGCGTTTTTTTGGAACAGGACCACAGCTCCTCACATGGCCCTTGAGAATGGCCATGAAAACTCTACAATCCCTTCTTTATACCCAACAGGTCTGTGGGGCACTACTCTGACTGAGAACACAGCTGAAAACAGGGAGCTCTACGTGAAGACCACCCTGCGCGAGCTGCTGGTCTACATTATGTTCTTGGTGGACATCTGTCTGTGTAAGTAGCTGTCACATCTCATAGGCACCATTTCTGTGTGCAGCGAGAGGGGAACAATGTGAGATTTTATTACTAGTCTTCCCTGCTCTGCTGTAAACATTACATTTATTGTATGGGTGCTCACAGCAGCAAGAAGTTGTCATTAACCTACAGAATTGATGCTGCACAGAGAAGTAAAATTACTGACTAATGCTAACTGATGTTGGTTAGACTCATGCAGTATTTTCTGATTTGCATTATCAGTTCTAGCCATTGACTCCACAGTCGTAGGACAATCTGCCCAAAGCCTTTTCTCAGTTTCACAGCAAATGCTCAGCACCTGGAGAGCAGCTCCAGAAACTTCCTGTTATCAAAGATACAATCCAGGGAGATTTTCCCCTCTGAGACTGGATGGGTGGCTGAGGTGATAAAGCAGATAGCAGCTCACCCTGTTCTTGAATGAATGTAATGTGTCCCTGTACTGAATGCTAATATGGACTTTGTGTCAGTAGGACAATGGCTGTTTGGTTTGAAAAGGTTATCACAAGTGAGCACCTGTGGCATGGGACAGTGAAGAGGGTTATATTTCATGGACCCTGTGGCAGGAGAGATGGACAGACAATGCCACCCTAAGTTACTATCATGCTGGCCCAGGGAGACAGTGCTTTGGTCACTCTTCCTAAAGAACCAAGACTCGCACACATGTTGTCACACATTGACTCATCCAGGAGATGTGGGGGGTTGTGTCTTGAATGTCAGCTGCTTTATTTTCCTGATGTCCTTTCAAGAGTAGGGCATGTTCTTAGTGATCACCATGATGGATGTTTTTCTGAAGGAAGGAGCACCGGAGAATTGAAACAACGTGTTTGTGGAAGTTAGAGCCTGCTCCTCTTGGGGTTTCTTGGTATATAAAAACTTACCTGGAGCTTTTCACTTGAGAAAATAGGGTGGTCTTCGTGCCTTCACAACTTCAGAAATTCAAAACATAGGTCATGGATTTTGTCCTGAGAAATAAAATTTCCCTCAGAAATTTTGTCTGGGTACAAAAACCGTTATCCAGAATGTTCAGTTGTATCCTCCAGTGGTCTCCTCTCACTACTTAACTCTTACAGTTGGTCAATCTGACCGTTTAAACTCTGGAACACAGAGCAGATAAGTTTGCAAATCCCTAAGAAAGCAGAAACCCCTAAGATTTATTCTTCTGTGCCTTGCTCAGCTTACCTGTGAAAATATAAGGTACATAGAAAGTGAGTATATAAATACATTTATATTATGCTCCAATATTCGGGTATAAGGAAGGACCCTCCTTTTATTCTCTTAGTGACATATGGAATGACAAGTTCCAATGCCTATTACTACACCAAAGTGATGTCTGAGCTCTTCCTGCAGAGCTCCACAGATGGCCGTGTCTCCTTCCAGTCCATCGGCAGCATGGCTGACTTCTGGGTGGTGAGTACGAATCTGGTTTGCCATGGGGAACCCTGAAACTCAGCTAGACTGGGATTTTCAGTTCCCTCTGAAGTACTATCTAGTGATTTCAGCAAGACATTTTGGTGCCACAAGCTTTTACCAGCTACTAGCAATAGTTACAATAAAATTTGCATGCAAAATATCACCTGAGCACTGTGTCCAGAATATACTGGCTAGGCTAAGTTTTGTGTGTGCCCAGAAGATGCCATTTCCCAGTAAAAGAGGTAGGACATAACAAAATAATTTTGGTGATATAAGCATCAGCTCATTGCACAGTTAGGAAGTACTGGCCTAGAGAAGCCAAGGGATTTACTTCAGGTTTCATTATGACACAAGTGGCTTTGAATCCTAGGGGTTCAATATCTTCAAGCTGGTGTCTTAGTAATAGCCTATGTCTATTTTTATGGCATTTTGAGAAAATCAAAATTAACCTGCCTGTAATTCATGCCTAGGCTTGTCTAATCTATAGATTCTTTAGGAAGAAACTGGATTAAAATTTGCAGTGACTTCCATCAGAGAGAATAAAATAAGGGAAAAACATCTGGGGTCTAACATTTCTGTTGAAGAATGGGTTACAGAATAATGAGAGCCTCAGTGAAGGCCATTGAGTTATTGCAACTACTTATCTCTGACAGCCAGAAATTATTTATCAATTAGAGGTGCCTTTTTCTGTCATATTAAAACACTCCAGCAAACAATGGTACTATTGTTTCCCCACTGTTTCCAGGACACTGGCACATGCACTTTTCATTATTCACAACTTGTGCCAAGACAATTCCTTGAGGCTTGTGCTGACTGATGTAGAAGAGACAATGAGACTCGTAGGGCTCTTGTCTTTTCATTAGGCATGAAGGTGCCTCAGGCACATTACAGGCCTGTGAGAAACCAACCTTGCTGCCCAGCATCCCTCTACCACCAGCCTGGTCTTTCTTCTCCTTAACACACATACAACACAAAAGAGGGGTTGCTCAGGTCTTACTACCTCAATCCCTGACTAAGAAAATTCCTCTGATGCATGAGCTACGAAGGGGCTGTTCTCCTCTGCCTCCTTTGCAGTATGCACAAGGTCCCCTGCTGGACAACCTTTACTGGACAAAGTGGTACAACAATGAGTCCCTGGCAGAGCACAGCACCCAGTCATACATCTATTATGAGAACCTGCTGCTGGGCGTCCCACGCATGAGACAGCTGAAGGTGAAGAACAACTCCTGTCTGATCCATGATGACTTCAAGGAGGAAATCTCGGGCTGCTATGATGTATACTCTGAAGACAAGGAGGACAGGGTCTCCTTTGGGCTCATCAATGGAACGGCGTAAGTATATCTAATCCAAATTGCACTCTTCTAGTTCAATTAAGAACTGCTGAGCTGCAGGATGCTGGGGGTGAATTTCTCACAGAAGGCTGGAGTTTCCCTTGCCGTCAGAGGCAGAAAGTCCTTTTTGTCTATCAGTAAGGTCCAGTGTCTCTTTGTGGAGAAGCACAACAGAATGAGTTTTCATGTTGGGAAAGCCATGAAAAATCCAGTGGGAATATAGGAAGAAATTGTTGCTTATTTTTAAGAGAGTGAGGATAAATAAAGATCTTTGGGGCCAGATCCATCAAACGGCAAGCTGGCATTCAGCTGGCAAGTTGCTATTTGCTTTTCTCTGGGATTTCAGGAGCCAGAGAAAATTCAAGCCTGGGCAGCTGAAGCCTTTGTTTGTGCCTTGTCTGTTGCAGTTGGAGGTATCATTCTGAGGAGGAGCTGGGTGGTTCATCTCACTGGGGAAGACTAACCAGCTACAGTGGGGGAGGATACTACATAGATCTCAAGATGACCAAACAAGAGAGTGCTGAAGCCCTGCAAGTCTTGAAGGAGAAACTGTGGCTGGATCGGGGAACACGGGTTGTCTTTATTGATTTCTCTGTGTATAATGCAAATATCAATCTGTTCTGTGTTCTGAGGTAAGCTGAGTCCTGGTGAAAATTCTTCAGCTTCTTGCATCTTCCTCAATGCCTCAATTTGTTTCTTAAAATGCAGATATTTTATTATGGTCCACCAGTGGGGTGGGTATGACTGATGTCAGTAATAATTGTATGGATTAGTGAGAAGTCTTGGTCTTCCTGAAATAAGTTGCATTTCTCATCCCTTTCACCCTTTCCTATGACAGGCAGTGAAGCAGCAGAGATATGGCTGCATAAATGCATACCCAATGCTTCCACTCATGGTCTGTGGATAGCTCATGCTCGAGTTTGATGTCTCTCAGAACTATCTCTAAGCCTCCATCCCCTAGTCTGAAATTGTTTCCTTGTCCCTTTCCAGGTTAGTGGTTGAGTTTCCAGCCACTGGTGGTGCGATTCCCTCCTGGCAAATCCGGACAGTGAAGCTTATACGATATGTCAGCGCATGGGACTTCTTCATTGTTGCCTGTGAAATTGTATTCTGTGTCTTTATCTTCTACTATGTGGTGGAAGAGGCTTTGGAGCTCCATATCCACAAGCTTCAGTACTTCACCAGCATCTGGAACATTCTGGATGTGGTTGTCATTCTGGTGAGGATCCTTGCACACTTTTTTGGGGGAGAAATGGAAGAGATGCATAAGAGCCAAAATAAATTAAGGATTGTGGAAATTAGTCTAGATAAGACTAGAACTGGCACATGTTTTGCTCTAATACTAAAATAAACAGCAGAGTAAATGGACACATGCTCTTGTGTCTGCAAGAACTGCTAGGAAAAAATTCTTTCTTAGAGATGCTCGAGAGACTGTGAAGTCAGAGCATCATTCAGCACATCAAGACCATATTTCCACAGCCCACCACTAGACTGCAGCTCTGAAGTGAGACTCTGATGAGTTCTGTGACATTTTAATTTCCCTGGAAAGCATAGGAACAGCAGTCACTGCAGATTGTTCCTCTTCCTTTTTGCAGCTCTCCATTGTCGCTATTGGCTTTCACATCTTTCGCACCGCCGAGGTGAACAGGCTGCTGGGAGAGCTGCTCAAACACCCCAACACCTACGCAGACTTTGAATTCCTGGCATTCTGGCAGACACAGTACAACAATATGAATGCAGTCAACTTATTTTTTGCCTGGATTAAGGTATTGTAGGAGGTCTGGAAGGTGCCAGGTTTCCGGTCAGGGTTCTCCTTCTGGATAGCTTGAGGGTTGTCTCTTCCATCTCTCTGAGTAAATGAGTGTAACAGCTACTGAACACAAAATTTTCCTCAAAGTCATATGCTCTGTTTTGAAGTAAATCTGGGCAACTTTTTACCCTGCATTCTGAGGTCAGTTATTTGGAGATAACAGTCAGGGATATGAGCTCAGACACTGTGGTGTAAAAGGGGTTTTAGAAAATGCTGAGTGCCATGTAACTTTGTCCATCATGTACTATTTTGGTATTCTTTAGGATAATCTTGCAAACCATGGGGTTTTTTTATGAGGGTCACTCAAGAGATGGAAATGACTCATCTGTTGACACGGACTAAGCATTTCAACTAAAACATCTTGGTGTGGCAGAAACCCAAGGGGTTCCTCATCTGCCTTAAGAGATTTGTCATTTTAGCACTCCCTGTTTATATTTTCCTTTGACAGAGGAAATGAACCCAGAGTTTATGAACCCCAAGAAGGCTGGTGGTAATCCTGGGATAAATGTCCTGAAGATTAAGCCACCATTCCCTAGCCAACTTTCTCCTCAGTACTTTGGTCCTACAGTGAACCTCTTGTCTTAGTAAGCATGTGCATACACGAGAGAGACTGACCTAGCTGATGGTTTGGCATAACTTCATCCCCATTCTTCCATCCTGCAGATATTCAAGTACATTAGCTTCAACAAAACAATGACCCAGCTCTCCTCCACGCTGGCACGTTGTGCCAAGGACATCCTGGGCTTTGCCATTATGTTCTTCATTGTCTTCTTTGCCTATGCCCAGCTGGGTTACCTTCTTTTTGGGACACAAGTGGAAAACTTCAGTACCTTTGTTAAATGCATGTAAGTGTGTCAGTTTTTACCATGTTTCCATGATTTTAACTGCTTTCCAGTCTTCCTCCCAGTTGCAAATCTCAGTATCTCATTGTAATAAAGGCACAATAGTTAGTAAATTGCTCACAGCCTTCTGGCTGTGACATCTTCATGGACAGAAGAACACAATGAGAGAACTGAGGGCTACAGGCAGATTTCTGTTTGTTTGGTGTTTATCAGTGAGGAGAA
Source organism: Cisticola juncidis (assembly GCA_013400215.1). NCBI lineage: Eukaryota > Metazoa > Chordata > Aves > Passeriformes > Cisticolidae > Cisticola > Cisticola juncidis. Next base: position 370,438 of record VXBR01000879.1, read on the forward strand.
GAGGTATGGTGGATATTGGTAAGCCTATCTATTTCCATAGAACTCCCACAGGTATTGATCAATATATCTGAGATGGAGGATGACTGGTGGGTGGATGAGCACACTTAGGAAGAGAATGTTGGGGAAGTGAGTTAAAATCTTGTCTCAGACAATCCTGCAGTCCATGGGCCTGCTCAAGTAATGTGTGATGTTAATAGAGGTATCTGCTATAGCAATGGTTTTCAGCTTGTGTTCCACAGACCTCTGGGCATCCAGGTCCTGCTTTTGAGGGGTCTACAAGAAAAAACTGAGACACAGAAGCTTAGGATCAATACAGTTAAACTTCCTTCATTATAAGGGCTATGAGCTACAAAAGATTGAAGAGCATTGTCCATTTCTAACATCCCTCCAGATTCTCACATACTCTCTTGCAAGAGATGGCTTTGTTGAATCAAATACCTTTAATCAGGGAAAATCCGTGTTGTTTTGGTTTTGACTCCTATTTATACCAAAACACACTTTGGACAACCTGAATTTGTGTGGAAACCATGTTTTATTTTCCTCTTGCTCCAGCCAGATCAGCTTGCTTCACACCTGAAATACAATGGATGCATTTAACTTGCCACTCTGGAGTGACTTGGACTCTGCTCTGGTTTGTGCCTGTGCCCATCTGGGCTGCAGGCAGGTTCAGGTTTGCCTCAGGACTGTTTGTGTGTGCCTTTGTGTGACCCTGTGCTTTTTCTTTCCCCCAGTTTCACCCAGTTTCGGATCATTCTCGGTGATTTTGACTACAATTCCATTGACAATGCCAACAGGGTCCTTGGGCCTATTTACTTTGTCACCTATGTGTTCTTTGTTTTCTTTGTGCTTCTGGTAAGCAACAAAGTCCTCCTTGTCCCTGTATTGAAAGCAGTGTTTGAGAGACCCCTCCTGACAGTCCCTGGGTTAGGTGCAAATGCTTAGAGAAGGAGTTTCAGTTACAATAGCTTTGCAGTGCAAATAGACCACAGTAGGCAGAGAGTGTGTTACTACAACTGGGATTTGATTATTAGGGTGATTAAGGGCCAACATCTGTTAAGGTGAAGACTGAAACTGTCTGGCTTCCTAGGCAATGGATGCTCATAATAACCAGGTTAAACACCCAGTGTCAGGAGACCATATGTAACCTAAGATTTTGCAAGAGGAGCTACCAAAAGTTGTATTTGAGGTGGGAACAAATGTACTTTCAGCCACTGCTTTGACTGCAAAAGCCTAAGAAAACATGGTGTGGCTGAAGGGGGCCTTTTTTCACCCTCTTTAATTTTCCCAAGAGATATCTCATAGGGAAACAACTCCTTGCTTAACTATGTCTTGCACATCTGTGCCTGTTTCTTGCTGTTTCAGCTGCTGGAGCAGGCAAGATGTCTCATGCATATTCATCTCACTTCTTCCCCTTTTCCTAGAACATGTTTCTGGCCATCATCAATGACACCTACTCAGAAGTCAAGGAGGAGCTTTCAAGCCAGAAGAATGAGCTGCAGCTCTCTGACATCTTGAAGCAGGTGATGAATAGTGAAAGCTGTGGTGCTTTCTAGCTAAATCATGAAGCATTTTTGGAAGACCCTGACCTAAGTGGAATTTCCTAGAGAGAAACAGTATTTACCAACTTCAGATCCCCCTTCTTTGTGTGCACAAGAGTCACAATTCCTTTCTGGAACAGATCAAGCTCCCAGACCCTTTGGCAATGAGAAGATGAGAAAGCAGGTGTGGGGGGAACCCACATGATGTACTTGATGTAGTGTCTCTGAGAGACTTCTCTTCCCAGGATGGTCTCTAGACAATGCTCTTTCAGTCCTTCATAAAATGTACTTTGATCAATAACATGGTAAATCCTGCTGTGCTAAGCTGAGCCTGTTACAGTGGCACAAATTTAGCAGGTTAAATCTGTCTTTCCCATGGGCAAATTCCAGAGAAGTTCCTGGTGTGTCACAGTTCTGCTGTGGGACCAGTATTCTGCAAGGAATAGTATTTGTGACATTATCTTAAACAGCTGATGTGTTGGGAAATCAGATAAAGGAGGAACTGGGATGAGAAAAGCAGAGGGTTACCACGTTATATCTCTCTGAAGGCATGATTCTAGTTTAGAGATGAGGTTCACACAGCAGTGCTTTATTTTTCACTTGTGGAAAGCTTGAAAACTCCTGGTATTACTTAGCATATGCTCACCTGTATCACACTGCCCACTCTGCTTTACTTTTCACTGTTCTCTGTGTGTGATTCTGAGTCTGTATCTTCGGTTACAGAGCTACAACCGGACACTCACAAGGCTGAAGCTGAAGAAGGAGAGGATTTCTGATGTGCAGAAAGCCCTGCAGAGTGGAACAAAACAAATAGACTTTGAAGACTTCAAGAACAGCTTGAAGGAGTAAGTGAGCCAGTTTGAGGGATGCCCATTTAGTTCTTTCTCTTAGTAACACAGGTAATTTAAATTTTCTGCTTGTCAAGACAAGGAGGGCAGTTAGCTCAGATCTGGGCAATTTAAGACTAAAACAAAAGCCTATCTTTCCTCCGATGTTTCATTCCTGTTCTGAATAGGTTTGTGTAACTATCTCTTGCCCATTTGGGATGTTTAGGTTTGTCACTCCAAGGAGGAAACAATACACTGCTTTCAAAATTCCTACTCTGTTAGAGCATAACAGTATAATTCCATGCTTTGAGCTTTCTCTTCTTTTGCAGACTGGGCCATGCTGACCATGAGATCACAGCAGCTTTCTCCAGATTTGACAAAGATGGCAACCACATCCTTGATGAAGAGGAGCAACAGCAGATGAAGAGTGACCTAGAGGCAAAAAGGGTAATAAAAAGAGCAAGGAAAAAAATCTTCTGTTTGGTAGACATCACTTCAAAGTAGCCTCAGGAATCTTTGGATTTATGGTATAAACTAAGCAGGCAACAAAAATATAGTTCCAACTCTACCTGGATACAGCTGAGTGTATTGCTGCCTGTGAAACTCTGTGTTATTGACAGTAAAACTGGCAACAGAGTTAGTATCCGTATTCAAGGAGTTTCTTTGTTTTCCAGGTTGCTCTGAATACAGAGATTGAAAATTTAGGGAAATCCTATGGTCACAACAACCTGGATGAGAAACTGACCTACATGGAAGCCAGGAATAACCACACCAATAAGGCCACCTGGGTCTCCAAAGAAGAGTTTCAAGTGTATGTTTGTGCTGTCAGTAATTTAAACACCCTGCAAATGAGGGGTCCAATTTCCTGCTGCTTCCTTCCCTGGTGTAACTCTTTATGGTGGTGCTGAGCAGTTTCAGTAAGATCTTGTCCCTTTTATCTTGCACATGTGTAAATAATCAGCTCAGGATATAACTGGGACTGTTGTAGTTATGTAGTTTGCTTGTTCCTGTATAAGACTGAGTGAAGAAATTTTGCTTTCTGCCTCTTGAATAACCTCTGCAGCTGTCATCTAGCCACAGGCAATATGCTGTCATGTTTCAGGTCAGAAGGTGGCCCAAATAACTGGGCCAGGGAAAGCTGATACCTTTACAGAAGGTCCTGTAGCAATAAATATCCTTGATTTATAGCCTAGTTGGCCTTTATCCTCCAGGTCCAAGAATAACACTTGGCTGTTTCTTCCATAGGAGGAGCACAGGATAAACACAGCACAGAGAATCAGTGTATCTTGATTCTGCTACTGAGAAACACTGAGCAAACCACATAGGGCCATATCACAGGAGAGGCGGGTGCAATATTTAATAATAGAATTATATTATGTCTGGGCTGGGATCCATCCTAAACAGCACCACTGATTACAGATGAAAACACAGTGTAGCAGGAAGTTATGTCACCAGCAGGTGTGAATCAGTGATCTGGGAGCATTCACTTCTATTTGAGGTCTCTGGGAGATGTCTGCAGCAAATCCCTTTATTCATCACAAGAAAAAGTTTACAAAGGCTCTCCATTTCTCCCTCAGCCTCCTGCACCGTGTGCTGCAGCTAGAACAGTCCATAAACAGCATTGGCTCCAAGACTGATGCAGTGGTGAGCAAGCTCGATGTGCCAGAAAGAAAAGAGCTGAAGAGGAAGGATCTGTTGGGCAAGCCACTGGGTGATGCTAGCAAGGTTGGTAACCCTCCACCATGAATTTGAACCAGCTTCAGATCAAGTGGCCAGCTCTGCTGGGAGAAAGGGCCTGGTATCATCTTGGCTTTTCCAATCTTCCTTGACTTTAGACAAAAAGACTTGGGCAGGGTCAGTATTTTGTATGATCAATCCTTTTCTGTTTAAGCAAAATGACACAAAACCTCTTGTTTTCATGTTCCCACCATTAACCCTGTTGCCTTTAAACATACCTTCTGGCTCCTTTGAGGCCAGCCTCAGCCCTGTAGCAGTGGATAAAATTTGCCTGTCTTCAGTTGCTTTCTAACTGTTTATCCTGAGACATTAAAATGATCAAACTGTCCTTTCCAGCCAGGGCAGCTCATGGCTGCCGTGGACTGTGATCTTAACATCTTGCCTGTGGATTATTTATCACACGTGTGGTGGAAGATTGGTCACCTGTGTGCTTATAGCATATCACTGCAGATTGGAGACTTTTGCCAGAGTGCCCATATTGAGCCAACCAGTGTATGTTGGATCTTCACTTTAAAGTGAAAGACAGCAAGGCATGTGGGAGCCATGTCACTACTTCATGATTTTGTGGCTTCAATAATGAGAATAGCCAAACAGCACAAAGTGACCTAGCAGAGTCAGAAAGAAGTCTCCCTTTTGCTGAATAGTCTTGTGATCCCTTCCTATCTGAAAGAGTGTTTTGGGAGGTCCTACTTCTCATGTGAACATGCCCACAATCTTATGCAAGTGTCTGTTTGCAGATTTGCTTTGCCACAGCAATTCTGTGAACATGCTCATAAAGGATGAAAAGGGATGAATCTCTCCTTGTTTGTCTAAAGCTTGAATGTGCATTCATCAGTGCATTGCAGCAGTCTACTGCTGATCTTTAATAGACAGGCAGGCTTGTTCTAATTTCTGAGAGAATGTGGGAAGATATTTTAGTATCATGCACACCTTGCCTCTCTCCTGGAGTGTTGCTAGACTTCTTGGTAGCTTGCTGACATTTCAGGTCACACTTTCTTCTTGTTCACAGGAAGAAGAAGGGAGTCAGGAAGAGATGCACCCCCAGAGCCTGGACCAGCTGGGGAAAGAAGCAGAAATTTGGGGGATGGAACGTGTACAGAGAAATAACCTGAGTGGCAACTCTTCCCAAAATGGGGTCTATCACATCTTGCCCAAGTCGAGTGTGCTGGGGTCTCAGGTGCCCAAGAACCTCTAGCCAGTCTGATGTGCACTTTGATAGCAGCACTCCACAGCCCAGTGCTCCCAATCTGGCTGCCATGGTACCAAGTCACTGTCCCTTGTTCCCCCACTGTTAGGATAATCCAGCCAGCTGGACACAGACACCACTGTTGCCAGGAACTCTTAAGGAGAAAAATCAGGGATGTTCTTTTCCAGTGTAATAATGTATCATGTCACAGAGCCAGAACTTCTGCCCCCCTTCACTTCTCCCAGTACTGATATCTCAGAAAGAGGTGAAATTTAGTTCTAGGTAATGTATTAGATTTCTGCCTCTGAACAGGCTGGCACAACGTCATTTATCTAGCCTTCTCCAAAAAGTAGGGACCCCAGAACTCTCAACATTTGTGTCTAGAGTGGTATATTGCAACTTGTTCCCAACACACAGAGGTCTGCAGGAGAAAGATAGAGGTGTGATGTAAAGAAAGCAGAATATAATCACCAGTGTGAGATGGGAAGAAGAAATGTCATTGTTTCTACCTGGTGACAGCAAGTTTTCTTCTGTTGTAATTTGTTTCCAGATTACCTTGGTAACCCTCTCTGTACCTTACTTGGATTCAGGTGGTGAGGAAAGAGGTTACTAGTGCTTAACTCTGGATAACTACAATAAGAGTTGACACCAGTGTAACTGGGAGAAGGTCTGAAATATTCTAAAATGAGAAGCAGTTGGTGGAGTCCTGTGTCTGAGTGTTAGGGAACAAACTTCTAGTTATATGATTTCTAACATAGCTGTTGACACTAAGAAATCTTTGTAATTTATTTTCACACCCCTTAAATTGCATCTCAAGGTTCTTGCACCTTGCAAACTAGCACCCCATTTATGAAGTGTGATGCTTCTTGTTTTTGCCAAGGAAACAAATTTGCAGTTGTGGGTGCTGACACCATTTGTGTTGAAGAATATTGTGAAAATGAGTGTCATTTTTTTGACCACACACAAAATACTTCTTTTCCAAGCTTTTTTTTTTTTTTTTTGTTTGCTGAGGCTTCTCTTTCCTTGTAATTGGTGCAGACTATTGCTGCTATTACAGAGCCATTGTAAATATATTTCAAATACCTTAATCACTGATATTCCACAATAGTTAACCTCAAATAGGCTCTGTAGGCTTAACACCAATAGAAATGTGAGCTGTACCAGACCACTGCTAACAGCTGTCATTAGTGCTACACTATTTAGTGTGGTGTGCAGTGATAGGTTTAGTGGGGACCTTGTGCAGGGGCATCTTGTTTTGCCACCTTTTTTAAGATGGGTGTGTCACTGCATTCTGGGGAAAGCCTCTTTGGTAATGCCTGAAGGACCTGAGGATGAGCCCTGTCCTCAGATGGTCCAGGTTTCAGGGCTGCCACAGCCACAAGAGAGTCTTGGTAAATTGAAGCAGAGTGTCATTCAACTACAAGGACCCAGCAGGAGCTGTGAGAAGTAGCTTATTGTGCAGCCCACAGGGAGTTTAGATTTCAAACAGGACCTGTGGAGGAAGGAACTGCAGGGTCTCATGACTCACCTCCCATCATCAGCTGGCCCTGCTGTTGGGGACAAGACTTACCTGGGAGACATTGCCATGGTTCTTGACTCCCAGTTCCACTGAATTCAGAATTGCGCAGAAAGTCTTACCTTCAGCTTTTCTGGCTGAAAACAGAACAGTGGTGTTGCTTAATTCCTCCTCCTCTCTGCATTGAAGCTATTATTCTTATTCAGAAGAAAGCAGCTTGTTAGGAGAACTTCCTGAAACAGGCTTTTTTCCCCCTCCACATTATATTTAAACAGAAAATTCATATGCTACATTGTAATTGAACAGAGAACCTATATGCTCTATAATGGGCTCAAATAATGCACACAGCCCTTTGTAGTCAATTCATCAAGTCTTCTGTGAGTTGAAAGGCACAGAGGAAGGTTCTTACAAATTAATTTGTAAGGCCTTGTTTAAGAACCTGGCTCAAGAGCAGACTACGAGTACCTAGGCATAATTACAAAGAAAAAAAAAATTGCTGTTCTTTTGAGGACTCAAACAGTGTCTGCATTTTCCATGGACTCAATCACTGGATGAGATTCTGATTTTGTATTACTGCACAGATACCAAATGCTTGGGATGTTGATCTTTTAGGAGCTAAGTCCAGCACTCTGGGAGGGATCCAAGCAGCAGTTCAGGTGGTTGAATCTATGCTAGTAGCCAGTGTAAGATATGTTGCTGGCTGAGGCTGAGCTCCTTAAGCTAGAAATAACTACAGTGAGGGTAACAGGAGCCTGAAATCAGGTTTTGTAGTATCTATAAAGCTTGGCTTTACAAAGCTTCAGACGTCTCACAAGGGAGAGCGTTTAGCTGCTCTGTTTAACAGAGAAGGTGACTCAGAACCTCCCTTTCTGCATTGCCCAGTGTTTCTTTTCTGTTCCCCTTCTGAGCTGTGCCAAACCCCAAGACCAGCCCCACAGATAACCTCTCACTGAGGCAGGGATGCTGCAGCCACAGCAGCACAGTGTAGGAGTCCTGCCTGTCACTATACATCAGAAGATAACCTTCAACCCCCCTGCTCCATTCTGTACAGGGACACCCATAACTATCAGCTGAACTCAGATCCGTGGGACAGTGACCAACACAGCATCAGGCAGCCAGCTCCCAGGCACTGAGTCTGCTCTTTAGGGCAGCAGGAGGAACAAAATGGTAATGTTCATGTGCAGTGTTTGTTTATGCCTGAAACTTGGGAAGCCAGTTTTCCCCTGCAAAGAGAGAGCATGGGAGTCTCCACAGGGCCACTGCTGCTGGGAGAGATGTCTGCCTCTCACTCTGTCTCTGGTAAATGCAAGAGGCCCTATCTCAACTTGCCAGGGATCTCCCTTTCTCTCTGGCAAGAACAGCCTGGCAGCTTCTCTCCCTTGGACTTGGGGGACAGCAGTCAGCCTGCCATGTTGAGGAGCCCCAAACCAGCTCTGGCTGTGATCAGACAAGAACTGCAGGCTATAGTGGTCTCCCAGGTCAGCTGTTTTTCCCCTTCCTGGCAGAAAGACCACCTCCCCCTGTGCTGTGATTTTAGTAGTGCTAGTGCTTCTCAGTGTAAAACAACTTCTGTTCGTGGCATGTGCCTGTGCCTGAGTTAATCTGGTTGGTATTTCTTGTACATCTTCATGCCACTGTGCCTTGTCTGTTCTTTGTCCATGCTGTCATGTATATGATGTGACCTAGAGCAGGCAAGGAAATTACTTGTCCCCAGTGTTTGCTTTTGTGCAATTGTCAATTGTGTTTTCAAGCTGGTTAAGAAATAACATCAATACACCAAATGGTAAGTTCATACAGCTTTTGTTTTCAAATACATGTTGTATTTCAAATACCTGTTGTCAGGCCTCCCATCAGGAGCTGATACTACTTAGATGATCCATGTCTGATGGGTAAAGTATTTGTTCCTCAAAAGAAAGGTGCATGACTGTGTTTTGTTTCAATCTGCAGAGGGTAGCCTTCCAAACTGCACTGCTGTGCCTGGAAGTGGTTAAAATCTTTGGGAAGAGGTTTGGAAAAGTATCAAGTGCTTTGAAGAGATACCAGCAGTTATCACTGTTATTTACGTTGGCACCAGCAGTGGATGTGGGTTGAGGCCCACACTGGCAGGTGCTGTGTGTGCTCCTGGTTTAGAGCCAAGGGAGAAGGAAGCAGTGTCCTAGCCATGATTTCAAAGTGCAAGTGAGGCAGACATTCATGGATGTGTGCAGGGAAGGACAAGGCAGTGATGTCTGAGAGGAGGCTCAGGTATCTGGCAATAAGCAGCCCCAACCAGCCTTGGCCATGAGTGTGGAAAGCTGCTGGTCATGTCTCTTTGCTCTCTAAGAACATGATGCCATAATCTTAACAATGAGTAAGCCCAACTTTTCATGTTTAAAAGGAACATATAAATCCCCTGACTCCCCACAAATGTAGCCAAGCTTCTAGTTACCTTACCAGCCTGTTTTGGTTTACCAGTAGATGTCAGTCAGCACTGCTCACAACCCTATGCACCTACTCTTCCCTTTGACAGAATGACAGAATGACAGAAACAAATCTGTCATTTCTTTTACTGAGAACCTGAGATACAGAAATATTACCTTCGTGGTGACAGAAAAAAGACAGAACCAGAATCCATGGCTTCCAAAAGGTAATTTATTATACTAGACCCTCACATCTGAGTATTTGTTGGAAGCTTTATCTATCTCAGGCAGGTTGTAATTCTCCTTACAATCTGTAAAAGGGGCTTGTACAGGTTTTGCTCATTTTAGCTCGAGGCTGCCCTAGTCCTGTCTGTTTTACAAACACGCCCTAGCAGGAGTCATTTACAAAAGAAAAGAGCAACATCAGGAAACAACTATCAGTATTCAGAGTTTATCAGCAACTAATGAAAAAGGCAGGGGAGTAGCCAGCATCCACCTGATGATCTAGCTGATTACAAGCCCAGACGCTGTGCTATCCTTTTGCTGGTCACAGAAACCCTAATTTCAGGTCTCCAAACAAGAAAGCAAGGAGCCTGGGATTGTAAGAGCAGTAAAAGTAGGAGAAATTTCAGTGAGTGCCAGGTCCAGCCCCCATTCCGGGCTCAGATTAAGGGACATGATAACGCGAATGTGCAGGGTTTTGGAGAGACATGGCACAGTTCAGCGCCTATGGCTCTGCGTATGGCACTTTTCCAGAGGTGCCAAATGCCAGGCGTAGCTCACTGCCAGCCAGCCATGCTGTACACACGCCAGGCACTCAGGCAGGTGACAGAAACATGCCAGCCCCGCGGGGTGCGGTGAGATAAAGCCCAGCCCTGGCTGAAGAGGGCTGGAGGAGGAGTGTAAAAGTTCACTTGACAAAACAGTGGCTGTTCAGCGATGGTTCTCCAGCCTGAATCACCCAGCTTTGCTGAGGCGTGCCATAGCAAGTTACCAAGAAAGCCTGTGTGCATGGCACTAACAGGGCTCTACAGCACAGGAGGTCCCAAACAGCTCCGGATGGTTCTGTTTCCTGGCCACTGCCGTCCCCAGAAGATAGCGATCGCTACTCTGATGGTACACTCACCTCTAGGTGCCAGAAGGCACAGCAGCCTAAGAAAGAGACACTCAGAGCAACATGCAAAGCAGGAACTTGAAGCTGGCTTTGCTTGTGCTGCCTGAGAAGGGACTGGGAAGCCATCCCAAGTGATCATTTCCGTTGGGTGTGACTCCCTGTAGGGTCCCCTTCTGCAAAAAGCATCAGAAATAATAGTAAAGGGCAAGCTCAGAGAGAAAAACTCTATATCCGTGCACACGCGCACACCTGCAGACATAATGCTGTAAATGTTGCAAACCATCCAGGTTGTTCAGACATGTTTGGAGTTCACAAAAAGAGCAGGCTTTGAAAGTATGTACAAAGACTTCTGGGACAGATCAAAGGGCAGAGCTTCTTCTCAGTTTCCTACACAATTGAGAAGTGTTACAGCAACAAGAGATAGTAGGGTTTCTGAATCCTTTCAAGAATACTCCCTCTTCTGCCTCAAAGAGTTTTATGCTCTTCAGGCCCAGGAGAGGCCATGCCACCAGCAGACATTCTTTACCATGAACAGAACAGGGCGACCATATTGTAAAACAGAACAGACTGTACTTGCTTCTGTTCTCTTACCCAGTACTCATGAGGAAGAAGAGATGTGCCCAAATGTTCAGCATTTGGGCACCAGGACCTATGTCCAGGTGCTGTGGTCAGGATCCTTGTCATGACACAGAACAAGAAATACCAGCTAGAGCCCTCTCGTGTCTTGTTCATCCTTAGCCTGGTGACCAGGAGTTGTTTGTGAATGTGTCTTTTCACACGCTTTACGAGATGACAGTGTTCAATTTCTTGTCCTGTCCCTCCTTTGTGAGTCCTTAAGATTTACCCATTGCCCCTTCTCTCCCACTCTGAGTACCGGGAGGAGCTACCCCGAGATGTGCTGCTGTTCTGGTGAGAAGCTAGGCTCAGAGCCATTAACACTTGCCGCTCCTGCTGTTCTACATCCAGACTCTCATTGACTCTCCATTCAGACCCACCCTGGCACTTCTTTTGTGACTCTATTACCCCTGCCTCTCCTGATTACCGAGAACTACCTCCAGCCCTAGGATACCTCACTGGCCTTCAGCGGCTCCTGGGTGACTCTGGGCTCCCTCTGCCCCTTTTGTGTGCTCTTGTACTCTTGTCATATTCACTTACACAGCCATTTCAAATGTAGGAGAGCAAAATTAAGTCTGGAGAGGAGCACAGCAACACAGTCAGAAAAGCTGAGATGTCCTGGCCAACTCCAGGCAGTGGCTTTACTGAAAAAGCCAAATACAGGGATGAGCTGGGACAAATGGGAACCTAACCAGTGAGGCCAGCTGGAAGGTGAATACAAACAACCCTGCCATAAGTAGCTTAGGAGTGTTCTGCTTTTTCCTGTGGCATTACTGGGTGAGTTGTGCAACCAACCTGTGCTTCCTTCTCTGTGCTCTCCTCTTGGTTACTGCCTTCATCTTCAAGACCAAAATCCAAACATTTAGTCTGGCTTTCCATTTTGGATTATCTTTGATAACACTTGCTACTTGGTGATTCCCTGCATTTCTTTCTCAGTTTACTTGTTCATAAATGGGATTTCCCTGCAGTTTGCATCAGAGTAGGGATCAGCTGAGATTTCTGAGCCTTTGCACTTCTTCTTTCACCTACTGTGATGCTCTGCCCTGTGTCATGGCACAGTAGTTCTCTGTCAAGGTCATATAGCACTGGTGGGCCTCTAGGAAGGCATGAAAGAAGGAAGAGTTATGGATGAGAGAGAGCTGCCTTCCCTTCTTTCCTTCTCCAGAATGCAAGCTGTTTGCTGTAATGGTATGTCACACTCTAACTGTTGTGTCCAGTCCCCTGGGGGAAGAACACCGCAACTCTGGGTGTACAGCACCTACTGCAAAAAAAAAAAAAAAANGCTGCCACAACACATCCTAATGGCAGCAGCTCAGGCCTTGGGAGTGGATAAAAGTTAAACAGTTTTTAGGAATGGCTCACAGGGCAGCCTGGACTCTGCTCCTGAGGAAGGAGGTGAAATGCCTACGTAACAGTCAGTGTGTCAACATTCATGTCTAGCAAGGGAACTGACCTCTGCAGAGCTGAGTTGGGACAGATAAAACACACTTTAATCCTGTTAGCCTCCTGCAGACACTGAGGCCCTCAAAAGGGAAGCAGAAGGATGGAGTGCCCATTTCTGACTCACAAATAGCAAGACAAACTGTACTTGAGGGAGTTTTGCACAGGAGCTTGGGTTGAGTGCGGGAGAAAATTGTACTGGGGATTGTGTATTGTGGCCTCAGTGCTTGGTGCACTTCTTGGTCTGAAGTCCTAAGCTTTGTCTAAAGGCTTGAGAATACTATAGTGGCAGTGGCAACTGGTGTCTCTCCCAGACCTGCTTGCCTAGAGAGGACAGGTACTTTCTTTCTCCTTAGCAGGCTCCTGAACACATTAACAGCAGCAAGTAGGAGCAATAAAAATCTGAGCACTTTTATGACATCATCTTTTTAACTCCTGAAGAACTGTCATGCTGGTTTAGATGCACTAGGCACTTTATCTATTACATCCTTGGCTGATTACTTGCTTTACCAGATAATACCTGTGTGTAATTATGTTGGTCCTATAGTTCAATTATTCATGATTTCTATCAAAATGAAGCCCATGATATGTCAGTGTAGTGTACTAGTCAAATACTGATTTCCTTTACTCTTAGATTTGCTTGGGCCCTTTCTTATCTTTAACCAGTTAAGGATTTAGTGCTACTATGAATTCAGATAATGGACTAAATGATTAACAAACTTGACAAGTCGGATTTCTTCTACATAATCTGCAAGTCTTGCAAAAGTCAACTTCCCCAAGGCAAGCAGCACTTTAACCAAGTAAGGGAGGCCAGTCAGCACTAGCTTTGACATGATGAGCAATTAGGGTGGAAAAAGCACAATGAGTTTTTTGTGCCTAGGGTAGTAAATTTGTAGATGCACCAGATTCAGTACATCATACACATCTGTACAGGGTGTGTCTTTTGGAATGGTTTACTGGAGCTTTTGGAAAAGAAGAGCTTGGGAAGTATCACTGAAGCACTGTGTCTGGTATTGTTATCTTCTGCATTGATCTCAGAGCTCCTTTTATACAGTGAGCACTGGGATCTGCTTATTGATGCATTCAGTAGAGAAGGCAGCAGTACTAATCATTGTACATTTCCTCCTGGGCATATTTCTAGTGCACTCTCTTGCTTGTTCAAGTCCCTGAAATATTTTATGAGCTTTATGAAATTCAGCATTAGGTAGAATTAAAAAACACCCTGGATACTCAGGCCAGTGAGAGCAGCATGCTAAAGAAAACAGTGGAGAAACAGCAGAACTCCTCAAAGCCTCACTTTCTGCTAGAACCCTTCCCCCATGCCCAGGATGGTATCATGGTCCCTCCTGCTCTGCAACCCTGTAGCAGCAGCCAAATCAGAGATTCAAGGCAGCAAGAGCTAAGGAGCAAAAGCAAAGATCTCAAACCTGTGCTAAAACCTGCATGAGATCTGAAACATGACCCTGGCTGTTCTTTCTTTGCTATCACAACATATCAATTCGAAGCCTGTAGCATTATTTGTTTAATGTCAGTAAAGGCACCAGGGCATTGTAGCTTGGTGCTTTCTAGGGCTTTACACTGGGCTAATGCTTTTGTCTTTCTGTGAGGACCACATCCTTCAGACCGCAGTAAAGCCTGACAGTTTACAGGGCAAATGCCCCTCTCAGTGGATGAGGAGCACACAGCAGTGCTAGCACACCCACCAGCCTACATTGTGGTGGGCAAGAGACAAGCACAGTAACACCAGGCTGTCATCAGGCTTGTTGTGAGTATTTGTCTTAAACAACTACAACCGTGGCCGCTGTTTTCTATCCCTGTACTGGCAGAAACCTCCCTCAGCAACAGTAAGATAACTGGATTAGTAACACAGTAGTTGAAAAATACTGCTAATTGGGGTGGGAGATGAAACAGGCTCTCCTTGAAGAAGCCTAGAAGACTGCTGCTCGAAGAATGGGCTAGAGAAAAGCCAGAGCCTCCAGCCAGATCCTGTATTTGGCAGATTTATATTCCCATATCTGGGGTCTCTGCTTGTTTCTTTATCATTGGGATGAGCTTAGGCACAGGGGACAGAGAAGTGGATTTTCCATTCCACGAAGTGTGGGAGGAGCAGTAGTGTTTCCAAAAATTACCAGCATGAAGGCACCTACCACCTTTGTCTGAGGAGCTGATGTGCAACTGAAGCTGTCAAGAATAACCTGAACTTTTAATTATGCTCCTCAAGTGAGTTGCTCTCCTGCACCACTGTGCAGGCACTATGTGGAGCAGCAAGTTCATGACTCAGAAAATGCTCACCTTTGTTCCCAAGCACACAGGCTCCGTTTGTCTCACTGTTCCAGGCACATGACAAGAGAAGATTGCCTCTGCAGCTTGTTGAGGGGTAGTGAGTATTTAGGATTGAAATATTTTTGGAGACAGAGATGTGCATGCTTAGTGAAACACTAGAGCAAAAGTCTTCAATGTAGGCAGATTTTCCTTGAAAGAGGAAGTTAAATCACATAGGAAACGTGAACTCAAGTCCACTTTTGACCCATAGAGTGACTGAAGATAACATTCAACAAGCTTATGGCAAAACCTGCTCTTCTGAGAGATCTCTAGGGCTATTTCAATGCACCCATTAACCTTCCTGCAGACTCCTGTCAGCCCTGCAGAGCAATGCTGCTTTCATAGGATGTAGGTGTCTTCTGCCCAATGCATCAATGGCATCGGGTACATCAACACACCCAGAGGAGGCAAGTGTTGGAAAAGGCAGAGATGAGCCTTTGGAGTTTTTATTACTGTTATTGATTGGATAGACAGAGGTATATTGTACCCTAGCTGAGCCTTAAATTGGTCTAGCAAAAGGTGTAGTTCGAAAAAAAGTAGTGCTGTACAGAGCTGCAGAGGGCGGTCAAACCGGAGGCAATTAATATGATGACCTGACAGCTTTGCTGAAAAGTCACATTTATAAACTATAAATTTGGGCTTTTCCTGCATTTACAGCATCAAGGAACCTGGGGAGACAGAGCTTGTTTATGAAGACAATAGTGCTTGGGAATGAGAATACAAAAGGCTTGACCACAAACTGAAGGAAATCCTATATTCCTGATTTCACACGTTCTGCGAGCTGGGAACACATGGCAGCACAGAGAGGCAACCAGAGGGACAAGGGGTCATCCCAGCAGGTTGTCCTGACCCCTCTGGGCCCACCAGGGAGCACAGTGCCACCCAAGAGGTGAGATCGGCGCGGCAGTGTCACTCCGGGAAGGGCTGCGAGGGCTGCGGTGGCCCCAGCTGGCCCGGCTGGACCGGACCCGTGCCCCGGGGGCGATGACCTCTGCAGGAGGTGGGAGGGCAGGGGGAGAGCGGGCGCTGCCTCCCAGTCCCTGCGGTGCCGGCGTGCGCGGGGCCCGCGGGCACTGCACGGGGCTCCTCGTGTCCGCCGCCGCGTCGGGGGCTCCCGGCGAGCGGGCACCGCGGCCNTGAGTGGGGACACCGGCCCGCGGGCCGTGGGTGGGAGACAGGGGCACTGCCATGAGGTGCTGCTGCAGCCCAGCCTACCTGTAGCCTCTGCTAGGCTTTTCTCGTTCTCCTGCCGTCCGTGCACACATCCGCTTGCCTGTGCTAATCGGTAGCTTTATTAAAACCTGTATTAAATAAAGGGTGTACGGTCTACTAAACCACAGAACCTAGCCAGGACAGATACAAGAAAAATGTTCAAAAGTCTAACAAGGTCTTTGTCCCTAGTGTCACTGTCATCCTGCTGTTTTTTGTTTTTTTTTTTTCCCATCATCTGTTGTGCAACCTTTCAAGTGTATAAGCCATCTCTTGCTGATGTAACCAGCATATCCTGTGTTGTCTCCCATAAGTAAATTTTTCCCAGGGGTAACTAGTCTTAGACTTCACTATGGGTCCAAACTAAACAACCCTTCCTTTGCCCCTTATTTTGATTTTACTTATACACAAAAAAATTCTGCAACTTGTTGAGCTTTCAGTGATAGGTAGAGTCAGAAAGGAAAGGGCAATTCCCTTTTCTTTAAACCTGACTTTTTATAGCTCCAGTTTCCTAATAGGGCGACCATCTCTCCCTCTCTGAGAAATTTACTATTACTATAGTGGTGGTCCTACTGGTTATCACCTTCTCAGTCCTGGGTGGAAAGAAGTGCAGATGGTGGGAAAGGGGTGGCTGGTGGCGTACTTCCACCTTCACACAAAATTCAAGGAACTAGCAATGGATGTGTTTGTGGACAGGTCTTTCTCCTTGCTCTTTTAACCTGATGAGCACCTTGGCTTTCCCAGCATCACAGTAATTTTTAGCATGTGTAACTGTTATTTTAATCACATTAGTATCTCTGAAACAGGCTTGTGCAGCAAACAAGATGCTTGTTTTTCATAAACAAAATTTTTTCATTTTCATAAACAAATATTTTTTCTTGCTGTGGTTCTTTATATGGATTCATTAATGGGCTTTCCCTGCTGGCTTTGTTGGAGGGCAGGTGTTAATCATGTTATGACTGAAGAAGGTGAGCTTGAGTCTCTTTCAGTGGTAACAGCTTCCCTTAATAGTACCAACTGTGTTGCAAAAGATGGTGACTGTCATAGGTAGGCTTGTTTTTGCCTCATTGGATGCCCTTTGAGCAAGCACCATTTACTTCAAGAACATACTTGTTGTTCTTAAAGGTTAGTTCTAAATCTGTGGGTTTCTGTGCCTTTGGGGATACTGGATGCCTTCTGGTGCGGATGTCCATCCTTTTGGAAACTTGGCACGTGTACCGGTTGGTGTGGTGTGCATGAACTTGCTCTTCCAAGACACTTTCTGGAGAAATCTTTGTTCACATGTCTCCTTCCCTGCGTGTTTCTGTGTTCTTCGTCTCAGCAGATGGGAACTGCTCAAAACAACAGTGACCTCAAAAATCTCCATGCAGTGGAGCTTGACCTGTGTAACAAGGACATGATGTCAGACACATTTGATCACAGCATTATTTCTGTTGGAGAAGAGGAAGGAGCAGGCAATTTCCAACGTTCTGTTCCAACACAAGAGTCCCTCCGATCGCCTCGTGGCTCCGTTGTGAGTTTCCATAACATCCAGTACTCCATTAAGCAGCCCAGTGGATTCCTTTGTAAACGGAAAATCGTGGAAAAGAAGATTCTTCATAATGTTAAGTAAGTGTTTGCTTAAATGAAGTACTAGAGGGTAGGAATTAATCTGCTGCTGTGAACCAGTGACCTCGTGTCACCTTCTAGATCCAGCTGTGCTGGTACAGAAATTACTGCCCTCCTGGCAGTCAGCAGTTCATGTAAGCATTCTGATTTGCTTTTAGGCAAAAAGCTGAAGCAGTTTCAGTTATTGATCTGAGCAAATTAGGACCAAACTTATGTGGACTCTTCTGCCAGAAGATCTGAGGGTTCCCTTAACTATGGTTCAAGGTGCAGTCAGAGGAAATGAACAACAGAGAGCAGTTGTTGCTTTTTTTTTAAGACCCTGCTGAGCAGAGAAGACACTTAATGTGTCTTACTTTCTTTACAGAAAGACACTTTCTGTCTTTCACAGATTTCTTTTTATGTCCAGTTCTGATTCTGCTCTGACTGGCAGTCTGGGACAGAAAGGGAAAATGCATATTGATTTCAGATTTAAGAAGTTTTTAATCTCTGAAATTTTTCTTTCAACAGCATTTTGTTCACATTTCACATCTACTAAAATCTGCATGTGGGTGGTCCTTGTAAATGTCCTTATTTGTAAACAATTCTTTCCTTCTTCCAGTGGCATTATGAAACCAGGCTTGAATGCCATCCTGGGGCCAACGGGGAGCGGGAAATCTTCGTGAGTACCTTCTGCTCCTTTAAATGGACAGTCAGCTGTTCAAAGTATATTTGGGATTCTGAGGGTTAGGGCAGATGTGAGGTATCTGCACGCTTACACCTCTGCATGCCTTTGAGAAATCTGGTGATGCAGTTTGACCTCCTGCCCCTCTGGCAGCTTTGCTGAAGTTCTTGCACCGTGACTGTGCCACTCCTCTCATCTGCTCCAGCTGGTGCTCCGTATTACTGCGGTCATCTTTGGTGGTGGCCTGAGTCAAGATACAGGTAGAACTGGGGTGACTGCAGCTCAGGTATAGGCTCTGTTCTGACTGCTAAGGGGGTGCAGGATGGGGTACAAGCTCCCCTGGGGCATGGAAGATGTCACCCCCTCTGAACTCTCCTCAACAAGACTCCCTTGAAGCTGCTAGGCCAGACCCCTCTCTGATAACTGACAGGAATATGGTGTAATGTACTCTGTAGGATGCTCTGGATTCTTACCCCAACTTGGTTGTGGCCTGCTGGTGGGGGTGCACACATGCTTGAGTTTTTTGGATGAAGGCACAGAGAAATACCACGTAGACCATCTCCATTCAGTGCTAATGCTGTTTTCTCTCCCGTTTGTCACTCTCTGACTTTAAGAATGTCAGACACATGCAAATATGGCCAAGGTTCACACAGTTGTGTCTTTGTGGTAACCACTGATCTTCTCTAAGGAGACTGCTGGTTAATCAGGATGCTTTCCAGAGCAGCACTTCATCAGGGCAGTTTACTTACCTGGCAGACAGGCTGGCCTCTGCATTGGCAGTAAGGAGAATCCAGTGATACATTAAAAAAATATTACTTTCTAGAATTAATTCTTCTCTTGTTTATACCCATATAGATTAATTTCCTTGAGATCAGAGAAGTTAGTTCAGTGCTCCCCTGCCTGGAGAGCAGCCTGCAACGACTCAGCAGGATGCTTTTGTCTCTGTGCATTTGAGGTTATCTGTAAATACACAGACCAAGTTTATGTCTGTAGGGGGTTGACTGCTGTGAGTTGTGAGTGTCTGTACACTGCCATACTGCTGTGGCACACCGTGTGCTGCAAAATCCTGGATGTACACCAGACTTTCTGCCTGCACAGTAGGGGAAGCCCCTTCCTGTGCCCTCTGGTTGGCAGCACACTGTGAGCAGGCTGTAACTCAGTCCTGGCTGGCAGTACATACCCAGTCAAGGGTAAAAGCAGCAGTTATTGCAAAACCTAATGCCTGGTGTTTGTCTGAAGTCTCCTAGATGTGCTGGCTGCCAGAAAGGACCCAGCAGGTCTGTCTGGAGAAGTGCTTATAGACGGCATCCCTCAACCTCCAAATTTCAAGTGCATCTCAGGATATGTTGTGCAGGTGAGTAACTGCCTTCCTGGAGGCCTGGGAGACCTTGGGATAGAAGACAACATAAGATGAGGAAACATGAACAACTAGTTTAGGTAATTTTCAGTGATCCCTACAGAGCCTAATTTGATAACTCAGATGTTACAGTTTTTAGTTTTTTATCGGGGATATGGAAGACAATAAGTTCAAACTGTTACTCCAGCCTAGTCAAGCACAGAGGTGTGTCTTCCCATAGCCATATGATTGCCCACACTGCTGGGCTACTGTGACTTGTCCTTTGGGCTCTACCCTGACATGCTAGCAAAGATTTTTAAAAAAGGAGGAAAAAACCCATGACACCCAAAATCTCTTGTTGTTAAACTCAGAAGCAGTTCTAGCTGGCAGAAGTACCTTCAAACTATCAGACAATAATTCTAGGAAATAAATAGATCCCTGCTGTTCTTCCTCTGATTCTAGCTGGCTGTGACAGAGGTTCATTCCACTCGGAGACAGGAAAAGCCAGCTGAATCTGCGGAAGTGGGTGGAGGCCTGGACCAATAATAGACCCTCAAAGCCCTGGGGAACTTGGAGAGAAGGGGATTCTTGGCAATTGTATGAGCAGCCAAATCTGGAAATCATCCAGGGTTCTGACTGCAGGCAGATGTGACACAGGCAGCTGAAAGCTGCTAGCTAGGGGCGCTCCAGGAGGATCAGTGGGATGAGAGTGGTACTAAATCTTGATCCTGCAGGTCAGAGATCCCCAAATCCTCAGCGGGTGATGAATAGCCAGTAAATTTCTCACAAGTGGTCCCAGTTTGAGACATTTGTCTCTCAAATGTCCAAAGCAACCAAACATAGCCTTAAAATGATAAACAACTTGGTGAAACATTCAATGGTCTCTCCTCCTTCCCACCCCAGGCAGTACTCACCAGATCTGTAAAGATGGACCAAAAACTACAAACACTGAAGTCCCACATAATTACAGAATCATTTTTATGCAGATAAGCATATAGGCATGCTAAGTTATATGTTATCACTATAAAACTGCTGTTGGTCTCTCCATTCATGCTCAGAGAGTGAAGCATGCCACTCATGGTTATGTTTGGTATTAAGCTTCAATTCACAATTTTGTTTCCAGTATAGTGACCCAATAGTCGTATTGGTGGATCTGAGAGTGGAGAATGGGAGGCTGGAGTCAGGCTGAGGGGTTGTGGGAAAGGAAGGTATGAAATGCCTAAACCATCTTTGGCAGCAAAGCAGCACATTCTTGTTTTCCTCTGTTAACTCCAGTGCCAAACATGGTTGAGTGGTGTATCATGTGTGGTAGTGATACACTACATCTGATAGGAGCAGAGTCCCAAAGCAGGCAAGAATCTGCTGCCCTTCGGCTTAGGGGATGTCTTCCAGAGATAGCTGATGTAACAGGCATGTGTCTCAGCAGCTACCCAGTGCTGCAGCCTTTTTCTCATCATATGTTAGGATACAGAATTGGTTCAAATACCATAGCGAGAGTGATGGAGATGCATGGAGCTCTGAATGGACCCGATGATAAATCTGTTTGATTCATGGTTGTTGCAGGTTGCTCTAGATGCTCAGGTCTGTCACCTGGATAGATTTGATTCTCCCTTGAAGTGCACATGGCTGCTGAAGATTTGTAACCCTTAGAATAAAGTCTTAGGTCCAAGAGTTGTACATAGCTGAGACATGGCAGGAGCATCTTGGTGCAATATTCTTGCTTCTCTGAGAAACTGCTGCCAGTGAGGAACTGGGGAAAGCTCCTTGTTGGCACCTGAACTCCTGCAGTGCAGTGCATACAACGAGGTATGGCTTATAACTGGGAACAAAGCTGACCAGAGTGATTCCATGAGTGTCTACCTTGAACACTGAGCACTAGCAATGTCCTTTGCTTCCACCTGGACTGACAGAAGTTTAACTCTACAGAATCACTACCTGCTTTGCCTTGTTTTGGCTAGTAAGAAAAATGCACATGCAGTACAAAGCAGCACTGTCTGTATTTAAACTTCTCAGCCTGAAAGCAAGCTGAGGGGTGCTCGGTGTAAGCTGTGGAGCCTGCAGAGCTGCAGTCTCCCCTTGACTGCTACTGAGGACTTTGAATTCCATGTCATGTAAAAGTGGAAGGAGTTCAGTCCAAGTTCCACTGTGATCTGCAAACAGCTTATTTGGTAGCTGCCACTAAGGGACTCTGGTGCCCACTGAACAGCTGAGGAGTCTTTCCAACTGTCCATTTGTACTTTCAGGATGATGTTGTTATGGGCACGATGACAGTGAGGGAGAACCTGCAATTCTCTGCTGCGCTGCGACTCCCCAGCTCCATCAGCATTAAAGAGAAGGAAGAGCGAGTCACCCAGATAATCAATGAGCTGGGATTAAGCAAAGTGGCTGATGCTAAGGTGAGCAGCGAGAACACTTTATGAGAAATCATAGTGCCTCTGGAAACTGAACAACCTGTCTCTGGGCAGTATGGTGTACGTAGTGCAGTTATAGGAAGCTAAACAGGAATCTGACTAAACCATATTGCATGCAAGAAATCAGTCTCCAGCTCAGGAGGGAGCTTGGAGAGAGGTATTTGTATTTGCTACTAAAAGGGGAAGATTTTGGACCATCTCCAGCATGTTGTATAAATTCAGAAGGGAAAGAGTCACTTAGTCATTGCATCTTGGAAAGTTGTTCAGTCACTTCCTGGCTTTGTCGAACAAGACAAGAAAATTGTTTTCTCATTTCTGAAAGCTCTGAGGGATGGAAAACTAGTCTTTGATGGAAAAGTTCTCTGCCAAGCTTGTATTAAGAGGCAAGCTACCAAAAAAAGACATCCCCACACACCAATGCCTCCTCTGAATGCTGTAGCCTCACTCTGTCTCCTCCTTGTCAGTGTCATCCTTGTTCCCTAAAGTCATAAGGCACTTGGTACCTCTGAAAATGAGGCTCAGCATACTGCTACACAGTCCCTCAGACTGAGACAAATTTACCTGCTGCAGGCCCTACAGTTCATTAAAGGGACTCTGAAAATAAAAACAGCTGCTGGGTGTGGAAAGCCCACAACTTCAGAACATGCACTGACTGGGTCTTGTTGCAAATCATATCTGATTTCTTCTGCTTGCAGGTAGGAACTGAATTGATCCGGGGAGTGTCTGGAGGGGAACGGAAGAGAACCAACATTGGGATGGAGCTCATCACAGAACCACCAGTCCTTTTTCTGGATGAACCAACAACTGGCCTTGATGCCAGCACAGCCAATGCAGTCCTCATCCTTTTGAAGAAGTAAGAGTTCTTCAGAGCTGTGTTGCAATTTGGTTGTCAACTCGTTAGTAAAAATAGGAATATTCTTATGACTGAGTAGTCCTTAAAAGTGCTCCTTAAAAAAAAAAAAACATCCAAAAAACCCCCTAGACAAATATACTCAGAAGCAGTGGTAAATTATTTGTTTGGGTCTCTTCCAAAGCCTTTTTAAGCTTATGGGAATCTTTCCACAGCAAGCATTGGATTTGAGCCCAAAAAGCAGATGTAGCTTGGACAACTTCCCTTTGCCACAATGAAGGGTAGACTGGGAGGTCAGGCCCTGAAATTATAAATTCTTGGCCTTCCATCTGAGTCTATTACCCAACAACAATCTTGAACTCAGATAAAACTTCACCTGCAGATTTACCCTCAGTATCCTGTGTGTGGAGATGAACTGTCTTCTGACAATTAGAACAAAGTTACATGCAAAGAGGATGAAAGAGGCTTATTTAATGAGAATGACCTTCTAATCCTTTTCCTGGGTTTGTGGCCCGTTGTCTGGTTTTGCCTGTGGGGGTTGCCTTGTTCTGATGTTTGTGGATGAAATTATCATCAAGGGTCCTTGTTGGGCATCAGTGCTAAAGCACTTGAAAGAGCATCTGGCAAACCTCAAGGAAAACTTGTTTTGAATTTTCTTTAGAGTAAATTGTCAGCAGAAGAGCTAAGAGAAATCTCAGCTGGCTAGACTTCCACAGCCTGATAAGTAATGCCTGGTACTGCATTGAGTGCAGTAGGACTGTTCCAGTTAGTCAGGTTGACATCTGGTATAAAAAACGTGTAAGGAGGGTTTGTACACAGCTGTGGCCTCAGGCTTTGCTGGCTATGGACTACATTGTACTTTGGCTACCTGGACTGCAGTAATAGTCTGCTGCAATGATGGGCGCTATCTTGAAAGTCTTGCAGGCAGCATCTGACACGGTGACAGAGAAGAGAGAGAAGTTTTTCTGGGTCAAGACTCTGAGAAGTTGCCAAGTATTTATATTGGTTTTTGATGCTTGGGGGTTGCCTTTCTGAAATTCAAAGTCTATTGTACTTAAGAGATGTTTTGTTTCTATTTCAGGCTCTCAAGAAGAGGGCGAACCATCATATTTTCCATCCATCAGCCCCGTTATTCCATATTCAAGCTGTTTGACAGTCTGACATTGCTGGCGTCGGGAAAGGTGCTGTACCATGGTCCTGCAAAGCACGCCCTGGAGTACTTCAGTTCTATTGGTAAGTCTTCCATGCCAAGAGCAAAAGCAACTGGCTCATGAGTGAAATCTGTGTGTAGATTCTTGCTCTAGCATGGGATAACAGGCCCATGCTTTTCTATCACTAGGATGTTAAAGACTGTACACATACAGTCTGAGCAGTGTTATGTTAGAAAAGGAGAAAGACAGAATGAAAAACCCAAAAATTTTCAGACAAGAGAACATGGCTCTCTCCTGCTTTGTTTTGCCCTGCATAAGGACAAAAGCCAAGAGTCACTTGGACATATATAAGCATGATGTCCAGCAGACAAGATAATGCTTGTAATTGTACCAGGCCTTGGTGGCAGATCCGGTGGTTTTTGAACCACAGCCTGCAGATTGGCAGCAGCCTGTACAGATTGATCCAAAAATATGCTCTAGACTGAATGCCGGTGGGCAACCAAGAGGACAAAATCTGTGTGTGCCTTAAGATGGGTAATTAGTTGCATTGTTGGGTGGCTGTGCTCTCTCCAGCTAAGCAGGGTGAGGGTGTCTGACTGTAATGAACAGAGAATGTGGAGTGAACTGCCAATCTGTAGATGCAACTGTGGACACGTTAGATTATAACCTTTTCCTGGCCTTAAGGGAGATGCTTTAACCAATGTCAGTACTTCTGCTCTTAAGTAGCCCACTTCCTTTCTCTCAGGGAAGCTGTATAAGTGTCTTTGGGTTTGTTTTGAATTTCCTCCTTGTCCCATACTTAGAACTGTATTATAAGAAGCTGCTCTTGGACAGCCCTTCCTCATCCTTGTGACCAGGGAAACACCAACAAGAGTTTAGCCTTTAGAGGAAATGTCTGAGGCTGTGGAGCACACATCCAGAAATCTCTGCTGAGGAACTGTGTGTCTTTCAGAGCGGAATGTGGTTGAACAGCAGTGTGAGGGAGGCAAGAGTTGTCCTTACTGAGCTGTGGTAGAATTTAGAGATTCCTCCTCACCTGAAGTCAGTAAATAAGCAGCTTCGAAGCTCTTTAGATACCCTGGATTCACCATCTCCTAAATCCTGTCCATCTACTGCTGTAAACTAACACTTATAAAAAGCAGTGAAGTTTTCTGATAACAGGGTTATGGAAAAGTGATATATTATTAGACCTGACCTTCTGAGGTGTGCCCTGTGCAATGCAAACACGTTCCATGTGTGGTCTTGGTTTGATCTGTTCTGGGTTTTTTTAAGGATATGAATGTGAACCCTTCAATAATCCAGCTGACTTCTTCCTCGATGTCATAAATGGTGATTCAACTGCTGTGACAGCAAACAAAGAAGATCACAGACCTGTGGACACAGGAAAAGGTAAATTACAAAGGAGAAGTCCACTGCTGGCTAGTGTAGAAGGGAAATTGTATGTGGTGATTGTAAGCTTTTATTCTCTGGGTTTCAATGAGTCTAAGGGCATTTAATTATCTTTCTATTTTTCCTACTAATAGATGTACTTTCTTTTGGGCTTCTTTAAAGAGATCAGAAAACTTTTAAATGAATTTTTTCACTTCAGTAGTATAGGAGAGGAATGACAAATACCAAAAATTTAAAAAAAAAAGTGTGAGGGAAAGACTGGAAAACCTAGATAGAACTGCTTAGTCTCAAGAGGCAGCTGACAAGTTTTCAGTCACGTAAGAGGCAACTGCAGAGAACACCAGGTAGGTAGGCTAAGGAGTGCTGGATTTACAGGAGAGTGAAAGAGATCGGAACTGTTAAAGAACAAGTTCTCTACCAATATAGTGAGTGAAATATTTGGAAATACTTGCTTGGGGATCATGTAGCACATTGTTGTCTGAAGGACTGTAAGGAAACATTTTAAGGAAAGATTTTGCAAAACTGTTTTCGGTGATGTGAATCAGAGCAAATATTGATTTTTCCCAAATTCAATGAAACAAAGGTTTTCTGGTGTCAGGTTAGAAAAATACGACCATTTTATGCGAGAAAGAATGGGCAGATTAGCTAGGTTCAATTAGAAATGTAGGAAAAACCTCTTACTCAGGCTAGCCTCTTAAACTCAGAGCTAAGGCTTGAACAACTTCAGTTCTCTGGGCATTTCTGCCTTTTTCTTCAGCCTCCAGAATTGCTGAGCTTATTGATGGTCCATATCTGAAGGTCAGGTTCATAGGGAATCACAAGCCATATCTTGTTTTTCTCATTCAGATGTGAGCAGTGGAAATGGAGTGGCAGAAGACAATGTGGATAGCAGTGTGGTAGATGTGCTGCACCAGAAATATCTCAGCTCCAGCCTATATCAGAGCACAAAGGAAGCACTGGGGAAAGTGGAGCTTGGACGGGGAAGCAAGCAGAGATTATCCAAGCAGGAGCATGAGATTACCTATGCAAATGGATTCCTCACTCAGCTGTACTGGGTGTCCAAGCGTTCCCTGAAAAATCTCATCAGGAACCC
Source organism: Cisticola juncidis (assembly GCA_013400215.1). Lineage (NCBI taxonomy): Eukaryota > Metazoa > Chordata > Aves > Passeriformes > Cisticolidae > Cisticola > Cisticola juncidis. The sequence goes on from VXBR01000879.1 coordinate 396,840, forward strand.
ACAGGCCTCCATTGCACAAGTAGGTAACAACTGCTAAAAGTCTCAGACTCTTGCTGATCCCAGTCCCACAAGCTGCACTTTGTATGACAGAATCATGTTTTCAAAGGCAATTAGGGAAACAGAAGTCCTGTGCCAGTGCCATGTCAGTGGCGTGAGATGCTCAGCTACCTTTGTGACCTTGGGAAAAAAATCTCCAGTTTAGTTAAGCATAAGGACTACTGCACTGAAGATTGGGGTGCAGGGAAAGTGCCCCTTTCTCTGGATCACATAGGGATCTTCTAGGGTGATACTAATCTGGTGCCTCAGTTTAAACTCAATCATTCTATAAGTGTGTTTCTACTAAACTCTCCTAGCCGAAGAATGAAGTAGAAGAGTGAAGAGGATAAAATCTGAAAAACTGTCATAAGGATTTTTATTGTGTGTGTCATAGGTATACATTGCCTTACAAGAGCAAGGCTTAAGACAGGTGTAAATCTTAAACCCTGCATATGACTTAATAATATTAGTTCCTATTTTTTTTGCTTACCTGAAGCAAGGAAATCCTTTTGCTTACCTGAAGCAAAGAAATCCTTTCTTCTTTCCACTTCCAGATTGCAGTGACCATAATTCTAGCCTTGGTTGTGGGTGCTATCTTTTTTGGTGTAAAACTGGACCGAAGTGGCATTCAGAATAGGTAAGATTAAAAGCCATATCTTTGCTCATTTTTCTATCTGTAGCAGAGAAACAAAGAAGGAAGGCCTTGGGATCCACTTGAAGTACAAAGAAGGGTTGGGTTCACAAGTCTCAATGCACTGCAGCATGGAATTGCCTGGGGTCCTAAAGAGGTCACAGTTCTGTCAGGCTTGCACATACGTACAAAGGGGATGTAAAAGCAAAGAAAAAGGATCCAGCTAAGATTTACAGTAGCACAATTAAATATCTTCATTCTGTGGACAGAGAAAAGCATTGACTTGATGGTATGATGATGTCTGAGTCTGCCAGTGTTTGATGTGTTTGTTCCCTCACTTTTCCGCTGTTCTGTTTTGCCTTCTAGGGTTGGATCCTTGTTTTTTGTCACTACAAACCAGTGTTTTTCCAGTGTGTCTGCAATTGAGCTATTCATCAGAGACAAGAAACTATTTGTGTAAGTACTAAGGCACTTGGACTGTCTCATACCCTGGAATGAGATGAGGCAGTATCTTACACACTGAACAAAATTATTACCACCAAAGACTTGATTGCTCCCTTGCAACATCAGATTGTAATAGTAATGCCAAGTTGGTCTGTAGAGCAGGGAGCTGAAATGCTAAGAGCTGGGGGAAGGAGGAAATGCTTTTACTTGCTTGCTGTGTGGCAGTTTCCTACCTACTGCTTTTCCTACCTACTTTTGGTAACAGCTGTTTTTGAGGTCTGTGTGTGAATGCTGCAGACCGTGAATCCTTCCTGCCCTCTTTTTCACAAGGGCTGACACACAGTCTTGCCATGGTCCTAAAGTGGCAAGACTGTGCAAAAATGAGGGGAGAGTTCCTGGAAAAACTTTGCAAGGGATACTCAGATGAAGGGGCTGCTGCCTGGCTTACAAGAGCTTGTTAATAATCAAGTGCATTTTTCTGTTTAGAGGGATGTGCTTGATTATTACATCTTTGTTATAAGTAATTACTTTGATATATCATTAAATGTAGTTACTGTAAGGGTAACTATATTTACTGATACAGTATTATACACCATTAACTGTAAAAGTTTTTTTTTTTTACTTATAATAGTATTTATGTGTAATAACTTTATATTTATATATATACATATATAAATATGGTTTTGTATGTGTGTATATATATGTCTATGCCTGTAGATACAGTATACACACATGTATACATACATATTTGTTGAAAGTGTAGTTTGGAGATGCCTCCAGCTCATGCAATAGAAGGGCAAGAGACAGATCCTGTGCAGTAAAAAGGAAACTGGAGATTTATGCCTGGAATGTACATGTCCACCCACAGGCTGCTCAGACCAGCTTGGTATTATCCCTAACAGCTCTTCAGGAGTGAAATCAGCCCCACAGTGCCATTTCTTGCTATTCTGCCCTGCTTTCCAGTGTAGTTTACCAGCTGTGTCATGGGGATTTAGGCACCTCACCTGTTAAAGCATCTTTTCATGAGCTCCATTAAGCAGTAAAACAATCATAAAGACATTTAATTGCCTTGTGAAATGGAGGTGAGTTGATGTCCCAAAGGTGTTTTCCCATTGTTGGATATCATTCCTTCTTCCCTGGAAGCAGCTGTGTGAGTTAGCAGTGGATGAAGTGTTCCTCCAGTTTATAGAAGTCTAATGCTTCCTTGTGCTCTTGTATTAAGGATCTTTTTCTTTGAGAAGAGACTTCAGAGGTTTTTTTATGATATTTTACTTAGCAATCATACAGTCTTTTGTTCACTTTCCTTGGAGGGCTGTTGGTTTCACTGCAGGGTCTGAGAGACAGATCAGCCCTTACTTCACAGAGTGTCTGTGGTAGCACAGAGAATATAAGCAATTTGGATAGAGAGGAGAGAGTGGTAGAAAGAGCAGAAAACAAATCAGGATAAACCAAACACGCACTCTGAACCTGCTTCCTACAGAACCTCTAAACCTGTACAACTCCCCTCCTTCCTGTCCTCGCAGCCATCAGTACACCAGTGGATATTACCGTGTGTCTGCCTACTTCCTGGCCTTGATGATAGGAGATCTGCTGCCCATGAGAACTACTCCAGCCATCATATTCTCATGCATCACTTACTGGATGATTGGTAAACAACTGATGCTTTCATTGAACCTGTCATCTTCCAACACATTTGATTTCTGACTTAACCAGACTCCTATATCTATAACATACTGCTACTTGAACCTCCAACTGATTTAAGTGCTTGGCATCCTAACTTTGGAGGACTCTGGGGCAGGGGCAGAGACACCAGCAATCCAGCCCAGGGACCTGCCTGACAACATCCTTTGGTAATGCTCTTTGGGCCTTTGAAGCATGCATGGTTCCTGCCAACTCCAAACTTGGTCTTTCTTCCTGATTGCCTGTCTTGTACAGGAATCCAAGGGTACCTTTCTGGAACTCATAATGTGGTTGTTTACTGGGCTCTTACCTTCCTGTTTTTTGACAGGATACCAAGCTGTTGCAGGGCGGTTCTTCTTCTTCATGCTGACCCTGATACTGGTGTCCTACACTGCCACAGCCATGTCCCTGGCTATCAGTGCTGGCATGGATGTGGTGGCTGTGGCAAATCTGCTCATCACCATTTGTTTTGTCCTGATGCTTGTAAGTACATGAGGGGGGTTGTGCTCCTCGGTGGAGGGGAGAGAAGAGCTGAGACCAGCTGAGAGGGCTGGGTTGAGCTAGCCCTTGGCAAGCTAAAATATCCATAGTCCAGTGGCACATAAGCCCCATGCTTGTGATTTTATTGTCACTGTAGTCAAAGATATACTTCTGCCAGCTTGTAGTCTAAGGATGGGGTGCAATTCAGTGGTTGTGATGCCACCACAGCTTTCCAAACAGTGTGCTCTAAAGAAGTGTTGTTTGTTTTTATTAAATTTTCCTGACAAAGATTGATTTTAAAAAATCTTGCATTTTCAGTATTAGAAATCAAAGTGATCAACTAGATAATTTAAAATGAAAAAGCCTTGAAATAAACTTTGGATCTGTTGATTTTTTTGCATTAATTTTTGCTGCCCAGCTGGGATCAGAAGGCACAAACCCTCTCTTTTTCGTAATTCAATATTGCTCTGGGGTTCAAGAAGTTACTTCAATACTCTTCCCCAAGGATTTTTTAAGGAACAGAACAAGAGAGAGAGAAAGGAATTTTGGCTAGTCATAGATGAGAGCTGTGAATTCTTTTTCAAACAGCTGATGCTGGTGATAAAACTTTTTGACTGTGAAGCCTAACAAGTTACGTATTTCTTGTTAGATGATTCTTGGTCACTGTCTGTGTACAAGCTTTGAACCACAGCACATCCCTTATTCTTCAATTTGCAATTTAACCTGCTTTTGCAATAATCCAAGTGATAGAGCACTGCTTCAAGTGCTCACTGTGGGTGAGAAGCGTGCATGTGTAGTGAAGAGCAGCTGATGTACATGGAGTTAAGTCACAGTGTATGAGTGACATGTGCCTGTCCTGAAAGTCGTGCAGAAGATCACTTGTGAGGAAGCAGAAGCTGAAGTGTCATGTTTAGCTATGAAGACCACTTGTGCTTAGTAGTAAAAGCAAATCTTTTTCCAGACAAGAGAAAACATGGATAAAAGACGTAAGAGAAAGGAGAACACTGAAATAACAGCTCTTAAAGCTCCCCATTTTTCTCCTTTTTGATTCTCCACTTTCTCATCTCCCAGTCATCTTTCTTCAGCCTCTGGCTAGCTCAACCATTGGATAGTCCTCCTGAGTAAGAAGTGATCGTGCTTCTTAGCTCACATGTGGATGTAGAAAACCTTTCTGACCTCCTTGCAAGCAGTTCAGCTGAGGTACTGGGGTGTGCTGTTGGGCCACCAGCGTGGGAGTGCTGCAAGGCTCCAACTCATGTCTGTGGGTACAGGCATGACTGTAGCAGTAGGTCCATCAGTTGCAGTGCACCTCTGCTGGGAACTGCAGCATCTGTGCAGGAATAGTATTATTTACAGTAAATAGAGTTTTTGACTCATCAATCTCTTCTGTTCTATTTCAGATCTTTTCTGGCCTCTTAGTGAACCTGCCTTCAGTAATGGGTTGGCTGAACTGGCTCAAGTACTTCAGCATCCCCCGATATGGCCTCACTGTGAGTAGAAAGTAGCATTGGTCTCCTCTGAGTAATGTAGCCACACTGCTGCTTCCTGGGGAGGTTTTGAGTATAAAGTATGAAGTTCTCTTAAAAGCCAGATTTGGTTTGTTTCGTTGTGTGAACGTGGTAAAAAAAAAAAAAAAAAAAAACAACCAACAAAAAACCCAAAAAACCAGCGAGCCTCAAAAAGGAAGCAAAAGTTGAAACTCTGTGTGAGAGCTGGAAGTCCCTCAGAGATTGCACACTTTGTGCTACAGAATCAGTGCTGCTTGGACAGCAGCAGAGCAAGCTGTGTAGTCAGGCACTAATTCCTAGCCTGAATAGTTGATCCCTGTGGTTTAGAATAAAATCAAATACTGTACAGCCTCTCCAGACACTGCTGTATGGGTGGACAGTCTAGGGCCAATGACTTTCCTACTGGTTAAAGAACTTACTGTAGTACACGAGTGTCTCAGTCTTCAGTGTGGCTTCCTCTGAAGTGAAATTTGACTTTTCTGAATAGTTAGGAGCTGGGGTACCAGAAATCTAAGGGTACAGCTGCTTGAAACACAGTAAATAGATAGAGCAGGTCACAGGTGAGAGTTGTTTTGATCTCCTGTTTGTATCCTGGCCAAGCGTCTTTGGAAGGAGTAGTGTCCTACTTTGAGTAACAAATGACTGAAATGAGTACTGGAGCTGGTGAGGGGGGGGAAATGTGTGAGACCTCATTGTTTGGGTATCACTGAGGTATTTTATCAATGTTACTCAGTGTGGAAGTGTCCTGAGATAGCAGTGAGTGCAGGATGCCAGTGCTGGGGAACATTTCATCTCTTGCTCTGGCTTACTGTGCCATGCCTTCAGTGTGGTGGTGCTGGGGTGTCTACATGGTTCTATGGGTCAGTAGATTGACCCAGGTGAAAGTGGATGAACAGGAACTTGTAGCTGGCAAGACAGAAAGCCGTGGCTAAGTAACTTTGAAGCCAAGGCCTGGGACAACAAACCACCATGCATGTAGGTCTTGGAGCAGTTCTTAAGAAAGGCAGTGATTAAGAGCTTGAAAATAAAAGGACACATGAGCATATGATTCCAAGAATAGTGGTATGTGTCTTCTAATAATCAAGTTCCATTAAAGTGTTCCAGTTTTAACACCCCAAGCCATGAACTCTGCAAAAATCTTGTGTGCCTCTTTCCCCAGGCTCTTCAGGTGAATGAGTACAGAGATCTCTACTTCTGTGGTGAGAAGAAGCCAAATGCTACAGTGTTTGTGGGAGATACAGGCAGTTGCCCTCCCAATATTTCAGAAGAAATGTGAGTAACTCATGGTGGTGATGACTGAATCATGATGACTTGTTTAAAGGGAAGTCTGACTGTGTCAAATTTTTATACTATTTGCAGAATAACCACTTACAAGCCAGTCTCAACAACATGTTCCAAAGTAATGTATTGTAGGATTATACAGTAAAACTTAAAAATCACCCTAGAGTGAAGTAGGGATGAAACTTTACTTGTAAAAATAGGCAGATGAGCTAAATTGAATTTTGTATTTGGTAATTTAGCCCTGATTGATCAGTTTTCCTAAACAAATCCAGGGTCACTTAACAATGAAAATGCAGTGTGTGGACAGCTACAGAAATGCTGGAAAGCAGTAGACCTGTGATCAGAAACATGTCTCCACCACAGAACTTGTTTATAAATATTAACCTCCCTACAGATAGAAGAGAGCCAAGTGATGTCTCTCCCAGTGCTCCATTTTGCTCCATTTGAAGTACTCTTGTCTGATACCTTAAGCTGTAGCAGTGCAACTATTTTGTGACACATAGTAGAGAGATGGCAAACAGTATTTTGCAGGGAGCAGTGCTAGAGGACTGTTTCCACAGCTGTTAGACTTCCAGTGATTGTTGAGGGGAAATTAATGCTTCTGTACTTACCATGGTTTAAGGTGGTTCTGAGGTTTCCTTATAAATTGCCAGTTATCTATAAAAAACAATTAGATTGCTACTGAAGAATTATGAGAACTAGAGATCTAGTTTTGTCCCTTGAGTTTTATTTGCTGATGGATTCTCTATTTCTATCACCTGTTTTGCAGAGTTGAGGGTAGAAGGATCTTTGTGAAACAGAAATAAAAGTAATTCCCTGAAGATGTGTGCCGCATAATAACACGAACTTGTGCCCCTTGCTTTTCTGCAGGTGTTCTGGTGAAGCATACCTGTGCAGCCAAGGAATCGCTCCTACCAGCTGGGCAATGTGGGAAAACGTAGTGGCTCTCTTCTGCATGACTGTTATCTTCCTTATCATTGCCTATGCAAAACTCCGGTTTATGAGGAAGTTCACATAAACTTCTGTGTTGCCTTGCCCTGCAGCTTCTCAGGTGTTAAAACTGCAAAGCTTGTTAGGGCCTACTGGAGATTGCCAAAATGTTTCAGCTGACTTTGCTGGACTTCAGATGGGAAGCCTGTTCCCCTGTTTCTGGAGCATGACCTCCAGACGCTTGTGAGTTTTAAGAAAAAATGCATTAATGTACATTGCATAAGTGATTTTTCCTAAGAAAATATAATTTGAATAATTTCTTAGGTACATATCAGACTTTATATTGTAAACCATTCCTACTCTGTGGCCCAGCTTATACACAAAATATTTCATTGAACATGTGAGCTTCTCCGTCACAAAAGGTGGAAGGTGATGGTGGCATTTATGCATTGATATGTTGCCTTTGTTATTGGCTGTCACATCTGCAGAGAGACACAGACCTCTCTATCCTCCAAGGTGTTGGAGATGCATTTGAGTTTGAAGTCAGTACAGAGACCAAGCACTCATTAGCAGGAAAGAACAGTTGTATTTCTAGTAGCTTCTCAGTGGAAGCTACTTCCAGAAACAACCTTAGCTTCATTAAAAACTAAACAGCAGTGGTGTTAGACATCTCACCTAAGAAGAGAAATATATACTATTGGACTGCAGAAAAAAGAAACCAAAGAACTTCCCTCCCTGCTGTGACCAGCAAGAAATATATTTACTACTTAAAAGGAGGGGAGGGAGTTGCATTTTTCTTTATTTTTTTCTAAATAAAAATCTGTATACTTACTACTGGCAGAAGTTTTTAACAACAGACTCAATTCTTAGCTGCATTATCTCTGTATAGTGCTACTTACAGTATGGTCTGAAGAAAACCTAGGTAGATACTGCTGTGGCAAGTAGAGCAACATGTGCCACAGTCCCACAGGGCAGACTATCGTACCGGTACTTGTCTCCTGACCACCCCAGCGGCAGCAGGAGAGATGCTTTTAAATCACATTAAGACCTGCAGATGTAAGCGGATCAGCTAAGCCAAAGGAAAACATCCTCACACACAGGGCTGAAGGGTTTTTCTGCCAGGGTCGGGCTGGCAGCAGCCCCCGGACCGGGCGTGCAGTGCGAGTCCTGCCGGTGCTGTGGCCATGAGCGGTCCGGTTGGGTGGGAAGGGCGAAATCACCGCACTGACGGCGCAGCCGCCCCGAGCACAAACCAGGCGCTCTCGGTCCTACCTCTATGCCCTTAGCAGCTGGGGAAAAGCACCCTCGTTCCACGTTTTACACCCCTGTATTTATCTTTCCTGCAGCCGCGTGCCCGCAACGCTCGCACACGGCACACCCGCCCTGCCCGCCCCTCAGGGGGCGGAGGCTCCGCGGGCTCCTCCCTCGCCGGTCCCGCGCTGGCGCGGGGCGGAGGAGGCGGCTCCGGGCCGCGGGAGAGGCTCTGCGCCCANGCCGCTGCTGCCCCGGGCCGGGCCGGGCCGTGCCCCTGCCGCCACTGCGGTCGGAGGGGGCGGCGGGCCGCGAGTGCTCTCCGTGTGCAAACGCTGCCGCCGGGGAGAGAGCGGCCTGTGGGTATGGGGAAGAGGTGCTGGACTGCTCCGGGGAGGGCCCCAGGAGGGCAGATGGCGATGGAAACGGGTTTGGAGAAGAAAAGCGGCGACTGCCGCTTTCCGCAGGTGGGGTCTGGGGCCCTTACGAAGCGGACCGGAGCCGCTGTGCTTCTGTTCCGAGTCAGTGAGTAGAAATAAACAGCAGCGCCGTGTACAGCTGCTCAGAAGTTCTCCCCAAATTGCTTTGCTGGCTAAGCACAAGAGGGGGCTAATACTTGTCAGTGCTGTCAGGCCCTAAATAGTATTTGGGAATGATGTTGGTACTACTTCAAAGAACCTGCCATGGTTTGTTACCCCTTCGTGTAAAGAGGGCAGCTTACATAGAAAGTAGCTGTAGGCAACTTGAAGGGGGAAAAATGAGACCATTTAATGGTTCTGTTGTGTTTCTGTACTTGCTATAGTTTGCCTTAACCTTGTAATGTCTTACCCTGACTAGAGGATCCTGCGGTTGAAACTGCAGAGGAAGCTAAGGAGCCAGCGGAGGCAGATATCAATGAACTCTGCAAAGACATGTTCAGCAAAATGGCCACTTACTTGACAGGTGAACTGACAGGTAAGGCATGCAGTACTGATCTGCAAGATCTTCTTTCTTTTCACTTTGTTTTAAATAAATCTGTTGCATAGTTTATCGAAACTGTAGATCACATCTGGTAAGACTTGAAGTCCAAATGTGGCACCTTGCTAGGCTGCTAACAACACTGAGATTAGTTATATTAATTTAATGAAGTCCCAGAATAGCACAAATATTTTTCAGAACAATTCAGTGTGATATCAGCAGATTAAAAATAATTATTTTTCATCTTGAAGGAGTTTGTACATGGAAAATCAATCTAACAAAAGCCACCTGGGTTAAGACAGAGTAGGGGGGATGCACTACAGAGAATGGAGTTATTTTTTTTCTGAGAGCAAGGATCATACACATTTGCCAACATTTATGCTTTAAAATAAACTGCTGTGCAAAATTAATTGGAGCAAAGTAAACTGTTCACCAACTTAATGCATTGCATAGCCTCTAATTTTGAAAACACTCCACACCACTACTGATATGCACAGACTTGAAGGACATATGGTACAGATTACCAGTCTGGATTTGTGCTGTCAGTTTTCTAAACATAAGTGTCTAACTGACAGAATTAGGAGTTCAAATATGAGGACTTACTATATTTTTCTCAAAAAAAGTCTAAAAGTGACTTTGTCAGTGTAGTTGATTTTTGCAATTCACAAAATGTCATCTTTTTGTAGTGTACACTAATAACCTGTATTGCCATCTAAACTGTTGTGCTTCATTTGGCTGTTGGTTTGAAATCTCTTGAAGAGTCTGCACACAATTCAAACCACATCACCTTTAATTAAAATAAACTGTATTTTTTTAAGCCACCAGTGAAGACTACAAACTCTTGGAAAACATGAATAAGCTGACTAGCTTGAAGTACTTAGAAATGAAAGATATTGCTATAAACATCAGTAGAAATCTGAAGGATTTAAACCAAAAATGTAAGTACACCAAATAAGGTAGGGGTGTAATGAATGGTGTATATGCTTGGGAAATAAAGCATCTTAGAGTCAGAAGGTTCACACTCTATTACTGCTGAAGGAAAGAAAACTCAGTGATAAATGTGCTTCTGTGCAGTGTCAGTCTTGTATGGGGTTTTTTTTTTCAGCTTTAGACTCTGTAGAATACTGTAAGAGAAAATACATCTGAATTTGTGTCCTGGGTTTACCCCAGATTCTGGATCTGATAGGAATAACACTTTTTTTAATTCATGTTCTCTTGTTGCTTGTGTTAGAGACTAGACAGTAGTCTTAAACAATTTGTATTTTCCTGGAGCATGGCTGTCAGAGTCACCACTTAATTTTGGGGCAGGAGAGGGGACCTTTTGAACTGTCCTATATGAAAAATGTAATAAGAAATTCGTATGTTTCAAGTGTGAATTGCTTCTTGGAAGTGCATTACTGAGAACTGACAGATGAAATTTTTATGCTTTTTTAAGATGCTGATCTTCAGCCGTATCTGGAACAGATAAACCTAATTGAGGAACAGGTTGCAGCTCTGGAGCAGGCAGCTTATAAATTGGATGCATATTCCAAAAAACTTGGTAACTGTCATTCTCCACTGTTAAGACCTACCAGCATAGTGCCTTGCAAGGGGATTAAAAAGAAAAACAGAAAGTAAACTCTGTTTTATTTAACAAATCTGAGCTGCAGAGTTGCCTATGCTGCTTTTGAGTGCAAACACTGTGTGTGAAGTGATAAGCATTGGGAAAAGATTCTTGTAATGAGTTATATTACGGTGGACTAGTACAGGTGTTGTTAAACTACTGCTTATTAGTGAGGCTTGATTTCTTTTTTATGGTATGCACTGACTTATATTTTAAAGACTGATGTTTAACCTTGCAAATTGAGGGATTCATAATGTTCCACCAGGCACCCAAGCCCTCTTGGCTTAAATTAAGATTATTGTCTGATTTGGACATGGGGTCTGTAAAAGAACTTATTGTACAATTATATTTGCCTAAATGCATTAGAAAAAAAGGATCCTGAACGAAACAGTAAATTAGCTTACAGGATGCAAATCTTTTACCTACCCAGTACTAAAATAGTATTTTTCCTTCTGCAGAAGCCAAGTACAAAAAACTGGAGAAACGATGAAATTACAGCAGTCTATAAGCTGGAATTGGGCAGTGAATCGGATTAATCTCTGGTTTTGCACAACAGCAATTTTGTATGTTGACAAGGATTTGGGTACAGCTGACATGGAGACTGGAAACTTTTTACAGCTGAATACAGTAGTGTGTATTCAGGTTTAAGGCTGAATAATACTTTCCTCTTCTCAAGGGGTACTGTTGCCTCAGTTCTGCAGTGAAAAGTAGAAGCTTGTCTTTAGCTCCTGTCGGTACTGGCTATATGTGTGTTTGTCCCGTTTTCCACATGAAATACTTGGTCTAGGGAAAGTCTTCCCTAATCTGTAAAGACATTTTCCCTTAGTAGCAGCAGGACCTAAACTTAAAGTTTTCCTTTGTTGAGCTCTGTGTTGGGAAGATACCTGGACCTTTGGACTTAATGGGTGGGGTATTGAAAGCATTTCATTTTGGTATCCCCTTTTATCTCTTTGAAATAGAACGACTAATCACAAATTTACAATAAACTTGCTGCATTTATTTTTCTGGAATCTCAAATTATTTTGGAAAGATTACACAAGCTGTTTTGTTTATTTTTTCAAAGGGGTCTGTTAGTAAAGACAAACTCCTTCAAACTACTAGGGATGATAGAAGAGAAAATGTTTTAAACTCTGCATAAAGTATTCCTGCAATTATGTTCCTCGACTGTGTGGATCTCTGGTGAAGTTTCAAGACTTAGTACTTTATCAGATGCTCAGTTAACTTTGCAGACCCTTTCTCTAATTTACCAGTGAATTTTGATCCTAATAGTTTTTGAAGTGGCATACCTAGCACAAAAATCTTCTCTGTTAGGATAATAATGTTCCAAATTGGTGATTTGGCAGAGCCCTTTGTACTGAACAGGTATTCCTCTGCTCCAAGGATATTTTTTCTGTACCTGTTGACCTTAAGCAATTCAAGCTATTTTTGAATGAGTTGCAGTTGAAAACAGTACAAATACTGATATGTAGGAAAGAAGTGGTTCAAACTTAAGAGTGTATAAAATAATGTCTAGTCATGTGCCAGTGTGATAAAGATCATCATGCTGTCAGGCTGCATACAGCTACTAATTAGTGGATGGACCCTTTTCCCTAGTACTCCTAAAAAAGACTGTAGCAGATGACTTTTGAGAGTCTTCAGCACCACTTTGAAAATCCTGGGTTTGAAACAGAAATGGCATTTCTGTGCTCACGGTGTTACCTGGCAGGACTGCAGGGGGACACAGGGAGGCACCATGCCAGCAGGGAAAACAACAGATCCCACAGGAAAGGCACAGTATGGACCATGTCCTGTTCCTGTTGAAAATGTTGCTTTTCTGTATGTACAAAATACATTGCCATTTTAAAACTTAAGGAACCCTGAAGATGGAAATCCTTTGAGCCATGCACTGTCCCCAAGTGCTTAGTGTTTTCAGGTAAGAAAGGTAAGAAATAGTGAGTTCCTTCACAAACTTTTGAGTGTTCACCTCCAGGAAGCAAAAATGAGAGAAGAGGCTTGTCCCACAATTGACTTCCTTTTTGGGAAGAAATTTTAGAGATGAACTTGGTGGCTGGAGCATTCTGGAATGTGGCATTCCAGTTAAGCTGACAGCTATGTTCCCAGTTGTGTCTCTGAGTAACTGTTAACCCTTCCTGTCTGAGGCTCCTCTGTGTCGCTGGTACAATCCAAATCAGGTCAAGGATGGCAGGTCCTTGGAGAGTGGCACCATAGAAGAGACATAGGTGAGTGTGAACAGCATTGTACTGGGGAAATGTATATTCAGTCCAAAAGCAAAGCCAAGACTTGGTTACTGCTCAGATGTTTCACCTGGAGAATCCCTGAGAAATTCCAGAGGAGGTACAGAAGGAGATTAAATCTCACAGTTCTCCTTTGCGGCATTTTCCAATGGAAAATAGTGTAAGGAAATAGTGGGTTTTTCAAGGCAGGAACAGGAGGGTAACAGAAAAGGGAGGGCAAAGTGGGTCATCAAAATGGTCTGCAGACCGTTTTGGAGCTGAAGCAGTTCTTGATGGCTTGGACTGCAACTGCAAACCAGGGGATGAAAATCAGCCTAGCAAATACAGCTCTTTTAGCAGAAGCAGAAGAGTTCAGTTCCAGAGGAGAATTCTTTTTTTCCAGCATCTTAAGACAGTTCTACCCAGCCACTCTTAACAGGTTGTTCTGAAGTCATTCAAGTTTCAGAGCAGTACTTTGTGGAGAGATCCACAGTCTCTGGAATCGGGGCACATGGCATTAGCCCTCCTCTGATCAGCCCACTTCATACCATGGTGCAGTCTCTGTGGAGGTGGTGGATCAGCTCTTTTGCTGATCTGCATTGTCTGCCTCCTTGACTTTTCAGCATGGAGGAAGATAACTGGAACAAGACAGCTGCTCCCTCATTTGTTATGGCTATTTTAGTTGTGGGACAGCTAAAGAGGAAGGACAGTGCTTTCTTCTTTTTAGCTAGTGAGAGGACTTCTGTGATTCTGTGACATTTGTGGCTTTTTGCCTTTGCAATGCCATGCTAGTGATGCATAGTATATCTGGCTTGTTAATCTTTGAAAGGAAGCAAGTTCTTTCTGTTTCACATAAGCAGTTAATGGCATTGTACTAATATTACACTTGTGTCTTTTCTCACATAATACAGATTCAGGTCTCTGTCTTCACTGTAATCACTATATATTATACATTGATGGGAATGTGATCAAGACAGGAAATGCCAGCCATTGATATGTACATACATGCTTAGCAAGTCGTATAAACTCCACAATTTTTTTCCTGATTGTAATATTGCTGTAGCGATCTTTATGTCCTTCATAAAATATTGGGAAGATGCAAACCGGATTCATCTAGGAAAAGCCACTTGGGGGTATCCTGGTGTTATTTAATTTGTTCTTTCTTTTTCCCCAATGAACAGCTCTGTGACTACAGCTGGGGTTCTGATAGGTCCCATAGAGTCATGCAGCTTTATCCCAAATTGGGAATGGATGTTTATAGGTCATTAGCCAGTTCATTCTTCAAGCCATAGCATATTTCATATAAGTGAGGGAAATGAAGCAGTCAGATGTGTACAGGACTTGAAAGAGATTTTGGAGTATAAGCTTTATGGACACTGGTTTTTCACTAAAAGGTGTTCTGGAATATCAGAAAAACAATAATTCAGTATACTACTTCTTTATTTTGCAGTATCAATTGTAATTTCACAAACTCTCATTGTAATCACACAGAGGATGACCCATCTGCCTAGGCATTGATAAACTCTATCCCCACTACAGTAGACAGTAAGTATTGGGGGAAGAATACAATAGATGATCATTATCTAACACAAAAACCCTCTGTTTTTTATGTTTACCTTTACAAATAGATTACAAACAAACTGAAAGTAGAGAGAGAGGTACTTCAAGCAGAGTTTGTAAAAACCCTGAAGTACAAGCATCTGTTCCTGCAGTAACCACTCACGTGATAGGGACAGCAGCAGCAGGGCTCTCAGAGCTAATGCAGACAGCCTGGCGTGTCAGGAGCCAGACAGGAACCAGAGCTGGATGAGGTAGATGCAGAGAAGAATCTGTAAGTTTGCACAGGGAGCTGTGTCCTTCCCTGTGTGATTGCCTACTCTGTTAAGAGTGTGGTGGTTATAAAAGCTGGCTGTGGTGGTTATAAAAGCACCACGGAATTTTCTTTTCTAAGCACTATTTTCTCCATAAAGTATCTACCAAATGGTCTGAGTGTTTCATTCTCAGCAGATTGGGAGAATGACTGTCATTCAAACAGAGCTCTCAGGAGGGTGGGAGCTGGAAACTGTCTTCATTTGGCTAACGTGGAACAAAAGAGATCTCATAGTCTCGGGGCTGATTTGCCAGAGTGGTGATTATTGGGCTAATGTCAATGTCTTTGTGATCAATAGTAGGCTTCAAAGTAAAGTTCTGCAAGATGGATGTTAAAAATATGAATAGCTCCATCCGGGCCAGACCTTCTCCTGCACAGATGCGTTTTCCTACAAGCGAAAAAAAGAGAAATAGGTAGACAGCAGAAAGGCAGTGGAGTATTTTGCTGGTAACTGATTTTAGCCACAGTTCCGTGAAAGTTCAGACATCTCAGAATGCACAGGCAGCACTGCAGTATTTTGGGGAAGCATGAATTAAACTAGGAACTGAAGGTCTAGAACAACGAGAGCACTCAGTGTGTGAAGGCAGTTTGAAGGCTCTGGTTGCTCATGTTCTGCTGCTGTTTGATGGTAAGTTTGAGAGAAGTTGCATGGCTGAGTCCCACTTCATACACATCTTGTAGAAGGCATTTGAGGAGTTTTTGTGTTTGCTTAAAAAGGAAGTCAGCTGGAACTCTAGTGCAGGGGTTAGAGCTGCCCAGAAGTGACTCTAACAGATGTCACCTGACATCCCTTTACCATGGGGATGAGCCATGTGATCTTCAGAGAGGTTTCTGGAGAAGATAGTCTAGGATCTGAAACGGCAAGAGGTCTTACCTGTAGAAAATGGCAGGAAGTAGTCACTCTTTTTAAAGGTACCATTTGTGTTCAAGAAATGCCCTGGGTCAAATTTTTCTGGATTTGCAAATTCCTTGCTATCATGTAGCACAGAAGTCAGCATAGGGAATATCAGAGTGTCCTGAATGAACAAAAAAGAAAGGTACAATGGAGATACGCTAAAGCAAGGAGGCACTAAGAAGTTCCCAGAGCTAAATAGAAGGGCAGTCAAAGTTTAACCAGTTTTAAATGAACATTTAATGCGTGAAAATATATGCCATTGGTATGGCAAAGGTGTTTTTTAGTGAATTTTAATAGTCTGTTTAGAATATTTAATATTGTTTCCAAATAAATTACAACTTACATTGATGTGAAAAAAAGAATAGAAATATTTCCCTCTTCATACATAGAGGATAAAAAGTATTTTCTTCTTTTTTGTATTTTCTAATACAAGGGTTTGGACTCAATAATTTCCAGAATCCTCTTCCAAAAAAATTTCAATTCAGTATCTCATTTCAATGCTTTTGAAAATAAGTAAAATACAAAGAACAAAACTCATCATTGTTTTTAAGAGATTGCAACCTTTCTCAGACACAGTGGAACAGACCTTGGGGATAAAATAGTCTCTGAACTTGGTGTCTCTGATTACAGCATGTGGGACATTAGTAGGAAGGAAATCAATGTATCTCTGGACTTCATGGATCACAGCATCTGTGAAGGGCATCCGGCTCCGATCCGACATGCAAGGGCTTCGGTCTCGGCCAATCACGGAATCAATCTCCTTTTGCATTTTCTCTGTTAAGGAACCAGTAAATGTTGAATGAACAACTCCCCCATCTGTTTGCCTAAACTTCTCTCCATATTTACAACACAATTTGCTTTTAGCACCCCAAGAACATATGAATATACTTAGCACTAAAATCTGCTTCCCATAAAGACTACTAAGACTTACACACATTTCCACACTGTAAAAGCATATTTCCTTATTCAGGGGACTATTGCCACATGTGGTAGTGACAGGAATTGTCCAAACTGATCCCACAACCTATTAAGAAATTTTAAGCTATTTATTTCCCTTACCTACTGTCTCTGGGTATTTATGGAGAATCAGCAATGCAAATCTCAGTGTGATGCTTGTGGTCCCTGTTCCCGCAAGGAACAAGTCGAGTGTGGTTCTGGTCAAAGTCTCAACAGTGAATTTTGAGTCAGCGTTCCCTTTCTCCTGCAGGAAGATTTGGCAGAAGGTTTTGAATGACAAAGCCTAGAAGTTTGTTTAAAAAGAAAATTCTGTACCCATAATGTAGGTTTATGAACATATCCAAGGTTTTTTCAAAAATATGACACTCACTCTCCAGAACACCCATTTATGGTAGGTTTACTGAATAATATTATGAACCCTTTTTAATATGGAAGGAGCATTGAAATACATTACCCAGATTGGTCTTCAGCTTTCATCACTGTGGCTCATGCTATTAATTCTATGGCTAAAAATACTCGATAAGAAAATGGAGAGGATAAAATGAAGACAATGTGTCAAGAAGAGCAAGTTCCCCTCTGTGTTTACAACAACCCAATGCCTCATCACAAGTACAAAGAAAAGATGTGATTCAAGCAGTGATTTCTGTACAATCCAGTAAATCTCTACTATTACTGTACCTGTTCCATTTTATTAAGAAAAGCATCAATAAAATCTCGAGGACAAGAGGGATCCAGGGTTTTCTGGTGTTCCATTACAATATCTGTTGTAAATTTATCAATTTTTTCAATATTTTTTATCACTTGTTGATGAGGCCCAGGTAAATAATCCATGACAGTTGGGAAGAAATTATATAGCTATAAAAAGAAAGGGATGAAAAAGCACATTCTGATTAATATGGATAAAATAAAATGTTCCCCTGATTGTAACTAGGAAAATGGGGCAGTTAAACTGTTTTGGAACAGTAGGTCTTTCTTACTCAGGATTTTATTGTCATTTACTTTATGGTTTCACTACATTCAAGGATTTGAGCAACTTTTGCAATGACAGCCTTTGGACATACAAGGACAATTCCATAAGGTAAAGGAAAAAAACAG
The DNA here is from genome assembly GCA_013400215.1 of Cisticola juncidis. Lineage (NCBI taxonomy): Eukaryota > Metazoa > Chordata > Aves > Passeriformes > Cisticolidae > Cisticola > Cisticola juncidis. Next base: position 414,671 of record VXBR01000879.1, read on the forward strand.
CAAGAATTTATGTAAGTGCCTTTTTCACTTCCTAAATTTCTTTCAAATTTAGGAAAATCCACTGCAATTAAAAACTAATAACATGAATAAATACTCCTTAAAAAAAGATAATAATAACTAACAAGTTTGTTAAATAAAACCACACACACCTGTAATTGTATAGAGGACTGGAGTGTGTTGTTTTCCTCTATCCAATCAATTAAATTTAGAAATTTCTTGTCCTCATAGTCAAACCGATCCCCAAAGACGATGGAGCAGATGATGTTGGAAACAGCATGGACTAGGAAATTGCCAGGGTTGAGGGGTCTCTCTGCAACAACCACCAAAAAAAATGGTATCTTGCTCTAAGTATTCAATGCATCATCCCCTCCTCTGACACTACAGAGTAGTTTCACATTCTCCAGAGATCCAGAATTTTGCACTCCTTTGCATTTCCACAAAATCCCAATGAAACCATGGGGACTTTGCCTGAACCATGTCTTTAGGTTATTCCACTCTCCTTATTAACTTTATTAGCATAACCTCAGTTACATAGCCCTCTCCTTGGGGTTCAAATGCCTGTGATCAAAGTCTAGGTTTGATAGCACAGCTGCATAACTCCTGTGAAGAGAATTATGGTGTAAGCAAAAAGCAAGATTAGACCCAAGAAAGAAAGGAAAGCTATAATTACAGACAGTGATAGGGTGCATCTCAAGGTTTCAAGATGAGAAACAGTAACATGAAAAGGTATAAAATCCTGAAAGAAGACCACAAAATGGGAAAATATCAGCTTGGTAGCACACTATTCCAAGTTGCAATAGCACCAATTCTCTGCTTGATTGGTGACTCCGTGGCCATTAAAGGCTCAGAGGATATTTCAGAGGTGGTGAGTATATTAATGCTGAATGTAGAAAATACGAGTCATAGCTATTTATTAATTGCATTAAAGAATGGATTTATACTTTTTGCTTGTATATATCTTGGTTGTAAAACCTTTTAATACACAGTAAAAGATGCTGTTAACAAGGAGAGACAGAGTTAGAGGTTTGCATAAGGGCATAAGAAATATAATATTACTGTGATAGTCAAAAGATAAAAGCAATGCTGGTGAGAGGTGAGTGTTTTCTCTGATTTATAAAACAAATGTTTATCTGAGAAGCCAGATTGAATTTTGTAGTGGCTCATGGAAAACAGTGATGCTTAATCATTCTTTTAGATCCGTCTGTTTTTCTCCCCTTGCAGAATAGGCACCCATTGAGAGCTGGCAATGAAAAGGAAGCCTGGGGTCCAGGCTGGTACTGTGCCACTTCCAGGGGACACACTTAGAAGTAACACTGACTTATGTATTACCAGAAAATACATGTACAGGTTGAACCAAGTGGGTAACCTTATACCCTGCCCTCAGAAGCAGCTTATATCTCTGTTCCCATTGGACAGACCCATCAATACTGGGGCGTATTGTATAATGTTCAGATGGACTGGACCCAGCCCCAAATATCTGCAGATGACTTCTCTGGTCACCTACTTCAAGATCTGTTTGTATAGAGCTGCAGGAGACAAGGTGAAGAAGAGCACACTTGGTTACCTGACAGCATCCAGCACTTTCTCCATGGCTGAATTCCGTCAAACCCTTGGCTCTGTGGCAAAGCCATTCCCTTTGCCACTTCCTGTTTTATTCCTCAAGCAGAATAGGTTAAAAGGTGCTTTGCAAGCTTCTCCTACTTTTATCCTCAGTACTGTCACAGTGCCTTTGATTGACCCACTGCCAGGACTGATAACTTTCCCTACAGAGGCAGGGAGCAGAAACAGCAGTGGTCATACGCCCACTCCTTGGGTCATAGATTGTGTGAAGCAGCCCTACCCCCCCTCATTGTCTCATTGCAGACAGGTACAGTGTCTCAGAAGGCACAAAGTCCTTATCATACCATGTGTGTTCTTGAGCCTCTCCACCAGAAAACGAGCTTCCTCCTGGATCCGCTCCTCAATGCCCTTTTTCCCCATCCCAAAATCCCGCAGGGTGCTGATTGTGAATCGTCTCAGCTGCTTCCAGGTCTCCCCATTGCTGGTCACAATGCCTGACACAGGGAGGAAAAATAGACCTTCATGATGAAACAGGTTTCTTCATCCCTTTAATGGGGACTACACAGTAAGTACCCAGCATGCAAAGACACCTCTCTGTGGAGTTACACTGAAATTGCTATCTGCCCAAAACTGTAACTTCTCTGCGGTTCTGAAGGTGACAAATTTGATCTGTCTGTCACAGCACTCGAATACAACTGACTTCATGCCCCGGATGAGAAAAACTGTGTTAGGAAGTAAGTAAGAAGTAACATTGAATTGGTCTTAGGCACAAGGCCTTTACACTGACATAACCACTCAGATGTTCTGCTGTGCACCTCCATAGAGCTTATCATTATTTACAATACCTTTGGTACTACTCTATATATATAATACCATGGAATATGTACTATAAATGCCATACCAGAGACTGACCTGGTGAATAATCTCATCACTTAATCTGGATTTGGCCCTTACTGAGTCAGCCTATATTATCTTTGTTGTGCTGTGGACTTTCTTTTTGCTGGTTCCTTTGTTATGTGTATATTCAGAATATCTTCAGAAATGGGAGAATGAATGTAAGACCTTAGAGGCACATTTAATGTACAAAATTTTAGCCAGAGCTTGAGACACACTGGAAATAGAAAGGTACACAGTGAAGCCATCCTAGGACCTTTAACAGTTCACCAGGGGACCAGTTTACTCAAGGGTCCAAGTAATGAGCTGGGTTTTTGGCCGTTAATTGCTAATTTGGCTGGATAAACGTAGTAAATGAAATCTACCATTCCCCCTGCACTGCCCTCTCAGCTGTTTTTCCAAAGCTCTGAAAGCATCTGTTTTGCATGCTGGCATTACCAAGGACATACCTGTGCCTTGGAAGAGTTTTTTAATCAGTGGTAGAATGCCTCTTCCACTGAAGTCATCTCCTTGATCAACCAAAGCTTCTTTTACAACATCATAGCCATACAGCACCACAACCTTTTGTGGGCCCAAATGTACCGTGAACACGGGGCCATACTTCTCACTGAGCTGTAGGAAAGGCGAGCACAAAGAGCAACATGAGAGCAGGAATGATAATCATGTGGTGTTTGCAGCCAAGAGGCCTGAGAGGTGATGTGTCACTGTCCCAGCTCTGTTGGGATATGACAGGGATTAACAACACTGCAGAGATCTTTCAATTATGAGTTACAGACAAGGGAAGGGGTAATCGTACATGAAATAGGGAGTATGAATGGAAATGGTGAGTATCCAATCCAAATCTGAGAAAAGAAAATAGCTTCACAGGGCTGGCAAAACATTTCAGGATGCCTTTGTGCAGGGCATAGTGAATAACAATTTACATGAGCTCTAAAATATACACAACATGGAAGCAAATGGCTAAAGGGTTTTGAACACAAACAGTGAAACTTTCTCTCAAAGGGGGTATTTTTGCCAAATGGGTGACATCAGTCAGGGGAGGGAATGGACAGCACAATTCACCTCCAAACGTCTTTACTTCAATTTCTGTGCCTGCTTCTTCCACTCCCAGGAGATCCTACACATCTGCTAGGGAGCAGAGCAGCAAAATAGAGCCAGGTTTTCCCCACAAAAAGGGCCAGGCTGTGTTGCCAACATGGTGAGGAATTGAGCACAGGAGGTTTATACTGCAACAGCATCAGCACCTTGATTGCAAATCCACTGCAAATTGTAGTACTATGGAACAAATTGTGAGGTCAGCCCAGAACTCATCTTAGTATGGTCATTGCAAATATATAGACTGACTTATATAGACACACACACACACATATATATGCGCATACACCTGTAGTATATAGACTTAGAAATGCAATAGATTATTGCAATATATAGGTTAATAAGCATATATATATGGGAAACTTTTTGTTTCTGTTTGATTCTAACATTTGGTCAATGCAAATTAAGCTTGTGAATTTAGTTGAGACTGGCAGGACAGGACTTAGTTTTGTATGCCATGAAGACAGCATAGGAAAGAATAAGGCAGTCTCTTACCTTTTTCAGGCTTTCAGGCAAATTCCATGGGTTTATCTGGAGCAGGTTTCCAACAAGGGGAATTGCAATGGGACCAGGAGGCTCCTTCCCTTTTTGAGATCTGCTTCTCCATGTGGTAAAAAGAAGGCATGAGATGCATACCAGCAAGAAAATAGTGGTCCCTCCCAGGGCCTCCATGGTGGGCTGAGGAAGAGAAGTCAAGTGTCAGAAAAGCCTGATGCTGGATCTGTAAATTCATGCTTATTTATACACTGTGGTGCCAAAGCACGGGGTTGAAATTAGCCAATAGTGCCTTCCCATTCCTGTTGAGATATGAGTTTACTTATTAATCTGCACATGATAAGAATGAATGTAACTAAAGCTAACTTTGTGAGTTATGAAATAGTCCTAAAGCAATGGTAATTAAGACCTGGCAAAGCCCTGGTAGAAAACAAATAAACAAGAGATGAGAACGTGTGTAGAGAGCAGAAGACGGTAAAAAACGTAGCTTAAGAAAGGGAATGGATATATTAGTGGAATAAGAAAAGAAATAGCTTTCCTTACCTTAGGAAGTCTCTGTGTAATAAGAAACATGACATTGCTCCTAAAGTAATCCTGAATGAGAATCTGCAGAAGAAGATTGGTTATCTCTGTTTATCTCTGGTCCATGAAACTGGTGCTCAAAGACAATGCAGTGAATGTGAGAAAAATGAAGTGTGTCAAATACTTACAGAATATTCTGAGCTGGAAGGGACAAACAAGGAACATGCAGTCCAACTCTAAAGGGAATGGCCCTGATAGAAATCAAATGCACAACCTAACATTCTTAGCATTATGCTCTCATCAGCTGAGCTGAGCTCAGTATGAGTTCTCTGTAGCAAAATCTCTCCAGACAGTTCTGTTTGAAACAGCTTTGTCCTTTTTATTCTCCCTCCTTCCCCTCCCACCTTCCCCTCTGATTTTGAGAAGCCTTATGTGTTACAGCCCCAGACCCCTAGCAGGAGAGAGAAGTCCTCATTGCTTTTCTCCCTGGGTAGCTCTTGCCCCACAGAAGAGCCCTCACCCATTGCCCCATAGGCTCTGGTCACACTCTGACCACTCTCCTGCTCCTTGCTTCAGACACCTGGGTCTCTGTAAAGCACCTGCTGACAATGGATGAGCATTAAATTGGTGTCAGTGTCCTCTGGTGGTGCCTGTTTGTCTTTACATATGAGGGAGGGAGCTCATCCAGATTTTCAGACAACTAATGTCAGATTAGGGGTATCCCACCCCAACAATCCTGTCAGGGACCATTTCAGTCAAAGAAACAGGCTCTGCCACCTGCCAAGACTCTTCCCATCCCATTCCATCATTTCACACATAGCCAAAATGATACTGACCCCTTAGATGCTGTGATGCTTGAAGGATGTGTTAAAAAGCATATAATCGTATATATCGTTATATATCCCATAGATAAGAATATATGTCCTATACCTAAGAATATATATGTTACTTAATCTCTTGTTTGTCTCCCTGGTAATGGTAATGGAAAATTCTTTGTCTTCCTGCATGAACTCTTTGGCTTAGAACTTGAGGCCACATTTGTTCAATCCGTTTTTGAGTGTTCATGTGCACAAAAATAGCCAGGCATACTGTAAACACCACACTTTGCTCTCTACTGAGTTGTCAAAATGAGGTTTAAAGATGGGCAGATTTCATTTTTAGCCCAGTTAGCTGAGTACTAGCAGATTCTATCACAGTGAGGAAAGACACATGTACTGCTTAAATTTAGATATTAAAAAGGTAGGTGTACAAATGAACTGACGGTCTCCCCTGCTAGCAGGGAAATACTGATACTTCCAGAGAACAGGTCATCTCGCCTTGCTTATGAGCTTATTTCTGTGAAATGAGTCAGTCACTGAAGAAGTTAGTTTCCCCTGATTACAAGGGAATACCCTGGAGACACACATACTTACATGTCTCTGCCAAGGATCTGTTTTGAGGCAGATGACTCTAATTCCCTGCTCATTTCTCCTGGTCCTAATAGGGTTTTTTATCAGCAACAAATTCTGCAAATTCTAGTACAATGGGCATTACTGTGAATACTGTACACCAGGGCATTTAGACCCAGAAGTGGGCAGATGAGTGAAATTGAAAGGAACTTTCTAGTCTTTGGAAGAATGATTATATTGCTAAAAACAGTCAGTTTTATTGTCATCAAGGAAAAACTCTAGTTGTCTGCTTTTTCTTTTCCTTTATTTTTGTAGATGAAGTGCCTTGCATTCCTCTACTGGCAGCCCTGAGGGTGAACAAATGCTGGGAAGCCTAATACACTGGAAAAGCAGGGCTTTGCTTGCAGCATCATCCCACATGATTTAGTATTTATCTGTTTTATTATTTATCTAATTACTCACATAATCCCTGAAAGGTTTCAAAATGGTGTTGGGAATAAAGCCAGAGCTGCTTGGAGGGATCCATGAATTGAACTGGGAAGAGATTTAACTGCCAAAGGTCTTGGCTCACCTCCGATGACAGAAAGACAGGGATCATTTGAGTGTGAAAGGCTATTTGAGTATGAAAGGCTTGTCTGGGCCTGAAAGACCCATCCTGATATAGTTTACATTCACAGGAAGCACCTGAAAGACTTTTCTTTCTTCTGAACTTTCTTCCCAGTGTGGTAGGAAAGCACATGCCAGGGCCTCCGGTCTTGTTACAAACTGGCTCCATTCTCTGGCTCCACCTGCAAGTTCAAGTTCAAATTGATAGGGTGGGATGCTGCTGTATTCAGCAGCCATTCAAATTCCAGGCTTTCCCTCAATGCCTGCTGGAGGCTGTTGCTTTGCTGGGCCTGCCTAGTGCCATGAATGGTCCAGCTCCTGGGATTCTGTCCCATGCTTACACCTAGTCTTTAATCTGGGACCTGCACTTAATTAACTTGCTTCTGTTGTCCTCCAGATTAGCTCTGTGAGAAAACAGACACCTTCTTGTCCCCTTCGAGTGTATTCACAGCCTGCTCAGGCATCCTGGATCTGGCTCTGGCTCACTCACAACAGCTGGTGTGGTGCCCTGATTTAGATTTGTGACAGTGTTGAGGACACACCACTGTTTCAGCTACTGCTGAACAATGCTTGAACTGCACTGAGGCTTTCTTGGCTGCTCCCTCTGTCCCCAGCCCAAGTGGCAGGCTGGGGGACAGCAAGGGTTTGGGATTAGACACCCAAACTGACCGAAGAGATAATCCATGTCTAACACCAAGCTTGGCAATGAAAACTGGGAAATTGTCTCTCCAATGCAGCTATTGTTCAGAGACTCTGTGATCAGGAAATTTTATCATTTTTGTTCTTCCAAATTGCTCCCTCATCCTGTTAGAGAGAAATCTAGAGTTTGCACAGTGGAAAGCTGGGTACAGACTATTACCCAGCATCTATTCCTTGGCATCCAGGCACAAATAAATGTAGCAACTTTTGATATTTCTTTATGTATTTTCAATTAAGCCAAAGGAAGTGGCTTTTCACACACCATACCATTCCCGTTGGGCTGTGGAACACCATTTTTCAAGATGGATGTGTCCAAAAAGTAACCAGGCCAGTTCATGGGAGCAAAATTCATTGAGGGTACTGAAACACAAAGATGCCACTGATAGCTCAGGAATCACTGGTGACTGAAGCTGTCTGAAAGAATATTCCTCTGTGGCAGCCACGTTTTGTTTTGTTCTGTTTTAAGCTAGTGTTGGAGTTAGACAGAATTCTGGGTCAGCAAGTACTAATGTTCAGTGATATCTTCATTATTCAACAATTTGTGTAACAACCAAATTTGTAAAATGCTACATGTTGTACTAGAGATAAGATACAAACCACATCGTTCGTTTTCAGATCACAGAAATGACATTTGACCAGCTAGGTCAAAAACTTGGTTAAATATTTATGTATGAACTCACTAGACCCAAAACATAACTCAGCTGAAAAAGGATGAAGTCAATGAAGTTCATCAGTCATTTGCAATACATGGCAAACTGCTTTTTGGTAATCAGAAGGGTGAGGAAATGAAGCTGATAACAGCCTTTCTTTGACCTGTGCTGTGACTCCATCAACAGTAAATCACTATGTTGCTGCTCTTAGTAAAGGTGCTTAGTTCTAGACTGTGGTCAGCATAAAGGAAGAACATGCACTTCCCCAAGTCAGGGGAAAAAAAAAGGGTCCATAAATGGGAAAAGTCATTCGAGTGCTCTACATGGTGAAAAGAGGCACAGAAGTGAAGGCTGCCAGTTTCAAAGAGGGTGTCTGAGCTTATCAGATTTCCTGAGAGTGCTGTTCTCAGCTGCCTGCATGAGCAGTTGAGCTCCTCCTGACCAGCTGCAGAACCACAGTGGAGTACAGCAGGCCATCCAAAAGCTCTGTGCTCTGGGAGATGAAGAAGCAAAGGGCCAACATTATCAGGTATCCCCAGCTGTAACAGCATCATCACAGGGCAGAGAGCTCACCGTGCCTTTCCAAAGGCTGGGCAGGGAATCTGCAGGACAAATAAGATCTGAGCACAGACCTGCTCACACTCGGGCTAGGGCCTTAACTAGAGGCAATTTGCAACTTTAGAAAATTGCTTATCATCGTCACAAAAAATCATGGACGCATGTAATGACCTGAGAAAGAAGAGCTGTGCTGGAAGATGCAGGGAAGCAAGAGAAGCACGTTTACTATCTGTTTACTATCTGATAGTCAAAGAGAAATGCAGAAAGCCCAGGGCAGCGTGGAGAGCAGTGCCTGGGAGGAAGCCAGTGCCAAACTGGTGATGCAGTGGTGCTGTGGGGTGCAAGGACAGAGACAAGTGAGACAGGGAGGACTTGCCTTGGCCAAAGACCCCATCAATCCCTGTGTGAGGGCCTGCACCAGCTACACGGTGACAGAGGGAGAAGAAGGAATTGCAGGGTCAGGGGGGAGTTTCTAGAATGTCTTCCACTGTCTGCTCATCACAGTGAAAATCAGCCATGAAGTGCTCTGGCAGTGCATGTTGAGCCATTGCATCATTTGTTACCTGTGTCCCACAAGGAATAAGAACTTGCATGAACTCAGAAGCAGTATCTGGGTAGCAGATGAACAGATTCTGTTTTCCTGGTGGGACACAAGCAGCAATGGCTTGAAAGTTAGCATAAAAGATAAAGTAGTCAATGAGCCAAAGGCAAAGTTCACTTGATGAAAACAAAATATGTGACTACTTCATGGTGAAGTGAGATTTTCTAAGCTAATCATTGTATTTGAGTTCCATTTAATGTTTAATACTGATTGGTTCAGAACCCACAGGGGACATCCTGTTCCGTGGCAGCAGTCTGGATTCAGGGATTGATTCTGTTGCCCCATCCCAAAGCGTGGAACAAGCTCTTCCAGTCCTCCCTCACTACAGGTTTCATGCATGGGATCACTGGGTAAAAAGGGCCCATGGAAAGACTCTCCTTCTTCAGGTGTCATCCCTGTCTCCCTCAAGGGTGGAAGTGGCTCTTCCCCCCTCCCACCACTGCCATCTCCTACACATAACACCTCACCTGGAAATGGTGATGCCTAATGCATTCTCTCTCATAAACATGAAAGATGTCCCTGATCCTTTTGCATTTTTTTTTGGAATAGTGAAAAGAGGAGAACATTAACTATTATTTATTTTTCTCACTTAAGAGATATGAAGTATATTTCAATGAAACATTGTCAGAAAAACCGAAAATATCTGAGTAGGTACCTCTTTCTTCTTTCTCTGTGACTTTCACCTGAAGTTATTAATTGAAGTAAATCTCTCAAGACTGCTACAGCAAAACGGGCAGAGTGATCCACATGTGGTACTGTACAGTACATTCTCTCAGTATTCAGCAGCTCAGATGGCACAGCTGCTAAAAGCAAAGCAAACAATACACAGCTTATCAAACATTTCATAAGGACTTGGCAAGAGGGATAATTGATTTATCAGTGCAAATAGGTTAGTTAAATGTTTCTTAATGAACTCAGTTAATCCGGGCATCACCTGAAAAGTTCCAACGTCAGACTCTGTAACTGGGTTTCACTAAAAATGAACTTCCATGACCTCTTCCAGTGTTCCATGACCTTTTTCATTACTCCTTTCATGTAAGGTACATTGACTCATTAGACTAAGAGCTATTATGGATGGATTATTATTTATTATTTGATCCAGGTGTACCTACTTACCTGGGGGTACCTGTGGATCATGTGATGGTAAAGGCCTGCCTAGAAATGTTTCAGCCTTAAAAAAGGAAAAACTGAGAAACAACAACAAAAAAAAAGAACATTGTCACCCTCTTCTTATGAAATAAAGAGATTGCCCCAGCTTGAATACTGAATTCATCCTTATGAGAGGTTTGTGTCTGTCCTGGAGGCAGAGTAATTCTGCTTTCCATTGGTCCATTTGAATATCATTTGCAGACTGCTGCCTGGGGGGAAAAAAGCTATTGAGGCAGAAAATCATCAGTCCAACCCCTAAAAGCAGGTCCAGAACTTTGAATGTCTCACAGACTTTGTACTTGGAGGTCAAGAAAAGAGAAGACTCTAAGCAAAATATGAGCCCAGAAAACCAGCTCCAAGCAGCATGGATCTGCTGTCATTCCCCATAGGAGACTGGCCAGATGCAGAGGTCTCCAAGTGCTGCTAGCAGGAAGCCTCAGCACAACAAGCTGGGCAGCAAAGAAGAGCTATCCTGGGGTAGCAGGTACACAGGGTTAGAAGAAAACAGGTGGCAGAATAAAGGCAGGACGAGGCACAGCCTGTGAGCAGCATCTGTGACCCCACTCCTGAGACCCTGCAGGGCACTGCAGAGGAGGAAGCAGGAGGGAGAGACACTGGGAAGTGACCTGGCACCGTGTCCCTTTTCATTCCATGGAAAGACGCTGTGCTGCTGGAAAGAAAGGGATGCACGAAGATCAGGGGGGCACTTCTGAGGCGCCTCCCCTTCTGCCCCTAAGGGGACAGAGATCTTGGCTAATATAAGGAGCAGTTGAAAGTAACAAACAAATTTAAATGAGACAAAGCGTGCATTTATAAAGTTAAATACAGCTAGCTGGATAATGTCTAGCCATGGTGTAACAATTTAAAAGGGATTCTAAACTACTTGCTTCAGCCATTGCTTTTCATTTAATTTTTTATTGATATGTAAGGAAATTTGAATCTACTAGAATCATGTCTATATATTCTCACTCTATTGGTGTGATAATATTATGTCTGTGGGCTGGGATAAGTAAATTTCAGGGGAAAAAAATCAAAAAGGTAATATTAATTCCTTTCCTTACATGCTGTTTCTCTCACGACTCTCCTTTTCCCTCTCAACTCTCCAAGGGGAAAAAAATATATGGGCCATCTCTTATTGCTCAAAAAATTAAAAAACAGGCTCCACAATCAAGGGGACGTTCCTCTGCTACTTTTCTACTGCTGGCTGGCGTATCCCACGTCTAGGGAGGAGTTCACACTGTCATGGATAAACAAAATGATTTATCCAAGTTGGTGCTGGATGTGAGGTGCTGCAAATGTGCTGCCTCCTCAGGGGCTCTGTGTGTCCTCGTCATTTCCAGGCCCCTGGTTTGCCTCGGGGATGGCAATGTGCTGTACAAGGAGTGGCCAGGGGCAATGACACTGCACCGGTGCACAGAGAGCTTCTGGACCGTACCTGACACACCTGAGCCTGCAGCACTGGGAGATGCACAACCTGCAGATCGGCCACAGAAATGGGGACAAACCTGGCTGATGCTCATTTAGAGCTCGTGCTGAAAGTCTTATCCTCCTTGACAGAGCGATTGTACCAAGAGATTGATCATTCTGTGTCCAAGAAGGTGGATGTCTGCTCAGGTGTTTTAACACCTGAGACTGAGAGCTCTTTTCCATGTTGCTCCTAAAACGAGCCTGCCAGACGGCAATTTCTCCTTTAGGCCGATTCTCAGTGCTGCCATCTAATGCAAAACAACTCCTTCTCCTGCCCAACCCAAGAATTACACCCGTAAACTCATGAACTAACCGGTTAATCCCATCAAGAGTTACACAGAAATTCTTGCTACAGCCCCCACTCAATCTTCCTTGTCCTCATCTAGGACTGTGCCTGGAAGGTGAGGAGAGCCCTGTCCCTTCTCCCAAACGCCTTTTTGACTCTCTGACTGTCAATACAGAGTGTGTTGCAAGCCAGGAGTGTGTGCCACACACATTCACATCTCATGCACTCCCAGGCAGTCCCTGGCACAGATGGAACATTGGTCTGGCATTTCCAGCTGGGTGTTGCTGTACCATTTAGGATGTTATTCACATGACAGAGTTGATGAAGTAGGGGGGACAGAATTTTATCTCTTCATCAAGAAATAAATACAGGGGTTTTTTTGCCCAGTTTTCATCCAAATCCACCACGAAATTCTGAAAAAAAAATCCCCAAACCAACACACAACAATGCACACACACAAACATACACACACACACACACAAAACCCCCAAAACCCAAACCAATTGTTTGTTTTCATAATTATGTTTCAGCAAAGAAAATTGCCTATTTCTATTCCCAAAGGTCATGTACTGATATATTAAGTGTTATATTTTATATTAACATTAAAAGTCAAATAAGTACAGAGAAAGCCCATTGATAACTAGCTGAAAATCATTCTGCTGTGGAGTTAAACAATGAATATTCCTTTTCTGAGGTTTCCATCTCTGCTTTCAGAGATATCATTGACCCTATTCCCCTGCTTTTTCTGACCATTCTTTTTGCAAGGGGTCTGCACAAACACAGACTTTATAAAATGAGCAAATTGAAACTTGATGTTTCCTATAATCTTTTGTTTCTGTCACCACACACACTAATGCTTGTGCACTTGCTGCTATCAAAAGATGCCCAGAGTGGCAGAAGATTTCAATTGCAAAATTCTGGAGATGCAGGTAGAGACAGAGCTTAGGGACTGACTGTTTGGTGACATGAGAGCATTCCTGCAGTCACAGAGCTTGTGATAGCCCCAAAGGCCCCACACTGATACCTCAGGGCCACATTGCTGCTCTGGGACTGCCTTTACCATCATGGGGGTCTCCTTGTACCACCTCACTCCACAAACTGCTGCTCTGGGGTTTCTGCTGTGGCTGAGAAAGGAAGAGTCTTTCATGAGGTTATAGTGGATGAAGTGCTGGGACAACTTCAGCAAATGTCATCAACATATTTTATGATCTCAGATAATGGAACCTGTTGACTATTCATCAAGAAAATATGCTATACCCACCCAAAGCATGGGACTGGTGTCTACACAAAATGACTCAGTGGTTTTATACTGATAACCACTGAGTGAGGACAAAGTCAATTGCAGTCATGTAAAGCCATGACTGTGATTAAAAATAGAAAAATCACTGTATCAGAGGCATGTCAGACAGGTCCAGGTGAAAACATGAGCTCCTGGAAAATTTGAATCTGAGCTCAGTGATGATTCCAAAGGAAAGCAGACCAGCAGGGATCACTACGGACAACTGCACAAATTGATGAGATGTAAAGTGGGACCTTAGTGCTCTCAGAAGTAAAACTCGACCAAAGAGGACAATCCTACCTCCATGTTTACACATACTCTCTTGGAAATCCCGTAGTGAGATACCAGAGCACTCTGCTTACCAGGTGGTAAATATTAACAGTGTTGGCAAAAAAACAAGAAACGTTTCTAAAAGATATTAACACAGTCGAGCAGCAGCAGGGGGCAGCAGTGCCAAGAACATCTGACTTACTTCAGAGTCCAGAGCCAGGCCAGTGTCCCCACGACCCCGCAAGCCCCTTGGAGGCTCCAGCAGTTCTCCAGAACTCTCCTTTGCATCTCTGCGGGGCTGCTTCGCCCCTGGTGTTTCAGCTTCTCTTGCTACTCGGTTTTGGGCAGTGCTGCAGTTTCACTCATCTCTCATGAAACTCCAGCTCCTCCCTGCGTGATCCTCACCTATGCCAGGACCATTCCCACTCTCACAGCTTGTGCTCTGAGCCCCCTCAGCATCCTTCCCTCTTTGCTTCAGGCGCCCTGCCCCAGATGGAAGGGGTTGTGCCACAGGTACCCTCTCCCTGCCTGCCCCACACCCTGTGGTGTCTCCCCCAGAGATGTGCCTGCCCCACGACGACCCCTCCAAGAATTCCAGCACTCCTTCCCATCATCCACAAGGACCTACACCTGGAATTTGAGAGGTCATGGCCACTGTGACTCTCATTTCATAAATCTGTCATAAAACACTCTAGAAAATTCTGATCTCATCATTTTGCTATGAAGAGAGAGTTTCTTTTTCTCAGCCTTCCCAATGAGCTCCCAGAGCACAGTGGACTAGCTAAACACAATCACAAAGCTGCTTCCAAACCAAACCACCCTCCACCTGAAACAAGCTGGGTTCCAGGCCTGCAGGACAATGGCAGTGACAACACATGGAAGAATCACAGTATTAATGGCACGCAATTTGTATCAGGATTCATATCCTATTTGTGCCAGGTATTTCACTCTGCTTTTCTTTACTGGCTCACATCCAGACCCTTGAAGTCAAACTCTCCCACAGCTGCATCACACCTGCCCTCTCTCAGCTCCCCTCCAGCTGTGGACACAGCCCTCCCCTGCCAGGGCTCCATGCACTGGAGTCAGGCCACAGACACTGCGTGCCAGGGACACAGAGCTGGCAAAGCTCTCCCAAACCCTCCTGCTGCCCTCACCAGCACAGGGCACAGGGAGCCAGTGCAGGACTTCTTTTATTGTCACTGTCCCCATGCTGCAGTGTGTGCAGCTTGGTCATTTGGCTCAGTCTGGGTGACACCAACTCACACAAGCAGATATGAGTCATTTTCAGAGCCTGAAATTCAACACTGTCAGCGGCAAGACGCTGTCATATTTATGAAGAAAAGCACAGAATCTTACCTGTTGGCAATAAACAGCCAAGTTTGTCCTTCAAAAACCTTGGAGAAAGACAGCTGACTTCAAAGGAAGGACTGGAGAATTTTACTCTTTGCAATGAAAAAAGTTGCATTTACTGGTCCTGTGAATTTAATTAGCTATGTGAATGACTAAAGAGTAAGAGAAATGAACAGTTTGGTGATTTAACTTTGCATTAGAAACAAACAAGTGACATTTTCTAACTTTAAGTGCCCAAGACTTGGAAAACCAAAAATACATCCAAAATATATTCTGAAATGTTATTGGCCTAAGAAGATTTGGTGTGAAAATACCACTCATTACTTGTATCATGCATGTCATTAACAGGAAACCTGGTTTTACATGCACTTTTTTTCACAGTGAATTTACTCAGAGTGAAAACATTTATCATGGAAAGCCTAGAGACAAATGTTGGCAGATCAAAAACAAAAAACAAAACCATAAGAAGTATCACAGAAAAACTGCAGATACATAACTACACCCATAACATTTTTTCCAGTAGTTCAAGTATTTCTCCTTATTCTCCTGACTTCTCTAAAACTGCATTCTCCTGTTAAAATGTGCATTTATAAATTATGAAACCATAAACTAATGCAGTTTGATGTGACCATCTCTACAGCACAATGAATTTTGCTTGTTAGACTGCCAACACAATCTTTCAAGATTCAGCCAGACTGAGTTCAAAAATTGTGATGATAAATCAATCACCAGTCCTCCTTATTTGAATTTTTCTCTCTTTAGCTACAGGCTCTTGGCATGATTTTGACTGCAGCATTTAAGTGATTCTATTGATAAAGCAGATAAAGATTAAAAGATACAAAGTGGTATGAAACCAACAGTGCTTTCATGCTTCACTGGAAATATGGTGTGTGAATCACTTTTCTTGAAGTTGCCTGCAGAAACAGCCAGGCAAAGATATTAGTAAGCCTATTTCTCTTATATATATACAAGCTGTATGCTGACAAATGGGCATAGGTGTCCAAAAGGTTGTTAATAATTTATCCCTCATAGCTCTTTAGCAGTCTTCAGATTTTTATATAAAGTATGTTTAACTCTCTACCAGTGCCAAGTCATGATTCTTGCAAATCCCCAGTAACTTGTTCAGAGCAGTATCTCACCAAAAGGACAAGCTCCCTCCAACCTGCTTCTGACACCTTTTATTCTTGTTTTTATATATTTTTATTATTCTTGTATTTATATATTATTCAAGAAGCAACTGGACAACCTGCTGATGCCCATGGTGTGATTCCCAGGGTTGTCCTGTGCAGGGCCTCAGTGAACCTTGTGGGTTCCCAACAACTCAGGATATTCTGTGATACTACGATCCACATAATTTCTGAGGTCTTTCAGGAATTAAAAAGATGTCAGTGTTTATAAAGTCTTGAACCCTTAGTGTTGACTCAGCACATGTAGTCAGTCCCACTGAGTCTCCTTTGGCAGTTTTCTACACTCTGGGTCAAATGCTGAGGCACAGATTCCCTTTTCATGATTTGTAACACCTGTTCTGGGAGATTTTTCACTTAAACAGAGCCAAGAACCTTCATTCAGAACTCACCCAGACAGGGTAAGCTGCCAGCTTATTCCCAAACTTACTTTCTGGATCTCCACTGTGGAACTCCCAAAAACCTTATGTAAAGATATTTTGTCATTACCTGTGTTGATCAAATTGTACATGTGAATATGATCCATTACTTCAGCAAAGCCCCAGACCTTTCTGTGGGTCACCCAAATGCAGCTCAAACCTGCTCTGTCACCTCTCTTCAGACCCTCTGCTGCCACAACATGTATTTTGCAAAGCCTCTTGCATCCCTCTATCACTACATCTGTTGATTTCCATTTGAGACACAAATACTGTTAAGAAAGTTTTCTTTCCAGAAACATTTCTAATGGATACTTTAAGAGAAATATTCATATCTTTGTTGTCAACTTAGCCCTGTAAAACAAAGGGAGAAGAAGCATAATTAAATCTTGGCCATGCTTATTGATTATTTCTACTCATTTCCATCTATGCAGACAGAAGTACCAGTACCCTCACTTTTAAATCATGTAGTGCTCATTAGCCTTTGAGATCTAATGATGCCAGAAAAATAATGTTTCAGCAGTACAGTTCCTGGGAAGAAGAAGGCTTCCAGATGGTCTTTTATTCCCCAAACAAGAAAAACCTGCTGTGAAATGCTGCTGCTGAAACAGCTTGAATATACTGATAAAACCCAGGCTTAAGCAGGTTTCCAGTGGTGTAAATCCACTGCTTTTAGGTTAAAATGTAAAAAACTATTTTCCTTCATGCCAAAATTGCATCTGATTTTCTACAGTCCTCTATGAAGCCTGTTAATGGGCATGTTTGTGTTGGGCCAAAAGCCGTGGCCAAGTGAAAATCAGGCAAGCCTTACAAAGACAGGAGGGTAGGAAGTCTGCCTCTGACCTGTTATTTCCACAGGGGCAGGCAAACCAGGTCTGCTTGTTTTAGGCCTGACCAAACACAGCTTTTCCACCATTTGAAGCTCAGTGGTGACCAGGCAAGCACCAGACAAAGCCAGATTGTTCAAAGCTTTACTCAAACACTTTGTGACACCTGATCATCAGCCTATCAGGCTGGGTCTGTCACCATGCATGTCCTCTTTTCAGTTAACATCTCCACAGACAGATTATCCTACACTTATTAGGAGAGTGGTTAATGTTGATTATTGATTACTGTAGAAGACTGATGGATGCTAACCATTAGTAGATAAGTGGCAGCAGACAGTGCCACAGACACTGCTCTCTAGAACATGCCAAAATATTTATAAAGTTGGCAGATCTGAAACGTTACCAAGCAGCTTTAACAATGACCTCTATAATATTTTCCTCACAGATGAGTGAGAACTGTCTCATTATGTCATGTAGCTTATCTGGATCTGACCCTAGAACCAGAAAGAAAATAAAAGTTGGAGCCTGTATTTGATACTGCCTGAGGGCAGAAACAGAGCTCCCCTTGCTGTCATGACTGCAGTATCTTTGAGACAAATGGCTCAGCTCATTGGTGAAATGAAATAAAACATCCATCTGAGAGCAGCGGGCTGTAACCAAAGAACACTGCTTTATAAAGAGTCTACATCCCTTTAAATGGGATGAGGATCATCCAATGCTTTAGCTCCCCCAGAGATGGTGGCTCTTACACTGCTGTACTTCCCACAGAGACAAAAGGACTCAGAGGCTCTGTGCCAAGTCTGCAGGAAGACCAACACACCACTGCCTATGGGGATTTCTCCTGAAAGGGATCCCAAAAAGGCAGCAAGGGGAGAGGCAGGACTGACACGAGACAGCTGTTGGTTTGCACATGGCATTGGTCACTTCCTGCACGTGAGGGAGGTGCTCGCACAAGGTACTGAAGATGAGGAAAGAGCTCTACAAACAAGCACCAAACTGGGAGAGAAATGCTTCTCTCAGTGATTCAGTGTTCTGTATTAAAGGGTGTCCTCAGATCAATCCCCACTGCTGACACTGACTGTGGTGACTGCACTGAGTTTAAAGCCTTCCTCTGCTGTCTTGGACAGCTCCATGGAACTGGCTGGCCAGGCTCCCCAGAAACCTCTGCTGTATTCTGCTCTATGCAGGCAGCCAAAAGCCTGAATTAACATTAGAGCAAACCCTGATTAAATTAAACACAAGTTAAATATTTCTAGCATTGCATGATAGAACCCTCCATGGCAGGGGATTAGAACTAGATGGTCTTCAAGGTCTCTTCCAAATCAAACTACTCTATGATTCTACAGTAACTCACTAATATGTTATTAGAGATTGAGCCTAATCAACAAGTACTGGATTTTAAACACTGCAAATCTAAAGTTAGAAGACTGCTGGATATACAGTATGCTGAATTTGAAGCTTGATAGGGACCTACTGAAGTCCAGGTCCCCACTCAACTCTTAGAAGGAAATATTTGAACAACTCAATATTTCTTTTACTCCCTGAAGGTATTGTCCACTGCTTGCATATGTACAAACAGGAAATTTGTTCAGTAATACAAACAATTTGCTGTACGGTTTGTGACAAAAATCTATGAAAAAACTGCAGATACACATTGTAAGCACAAGGAAATGCAGCCTATGAAGTAATGACTGAAATAGCCATTTAATCATCATTGTCATCTGCCCACACGCTGTGCACACAGTGATAATAGATAAGAGGTTTAAAGTCTTACAGCAAAAGACTCAGGAAATAATTCAGTTTATCAAAAGAAAGGGGAAGCATGTAGTAGGGAAGATGGTCAGAGAGGGACCTTCACACACCAGGCTGCTGCAAGAAGCATGCCATCTGTTGCAAGATGTGAAGCTAGAATGCACACTGAGCTAGAAACACAGCATTTATCTTTCACAGCATGAGGGATTCACCAGTGAGACAAGTGTCCCAAGCACCAGGGTGAATCATGTTTTGGTACATTGTGAGTGGATATGTTCACAGATGATTCCCAGATCAAGCATCCCTGCATTGAGTCTGAAGAGGGAAATGCTTCAGGGAAATCCAAATGCCTGCGTTACACTGAGATCAGTCTGAACAATCAATCCCCTGTCTTCTGGCCATAAAAACCCATGACTCAGTTAACCTCTAAATGTACCAGCCACATCAGATTGTGCAATATTTATGCCTTTTTAGAGTAGAAATAAAGCAAACAACGCCCTTGTGATACTATCTCACTGGGATAGTAGTGATTTCAATTTCTTCCTAGATACCATGTCACTATTACTGTAGCAGGAAAGGGCAGCTTTGAAGCTTGCTAGTTAGAAACAGATCTTTTGGGGTTTATTTTATGTTCTGCCCAACATGCAACAGAGCAAGTAATTCTGAGCAGCCAAGCCTGAACTTGTTGTCTGCTCTCTAGAAGGATAAAACTAGCATGCATCAGATACACAACTTTCTCATGTTCTCTCTATAAAGGAAGAGCCCCAAATCAGAGCTGACTACTGAATTTCATTGCTCTTATTTCATTTCCTACATGTAAAAATGGGGAGTGATGGGAAAAGGGTAGCTTACTTCATATGGGATGACTAGGAAATACGAGGGGTTTGTTTTCAGGGGCAGTGAGGATCATATTATTGCAAGGTATATTTGTGGGTTGGGAAAGGGACAATCCTAAAAGTAGTTTATAGAGTTAAATTCACCCTGCAAAAAGAGGAAAGCGGGTTCAGATATGCTGGCAGGACTTCCTGAACCAGTTTCCTGAAATAAGTTCAATCTTCCAGCCAGCTGAGAATCACTGCAATTGTTTTTCCAGCAAGGGAGAATGGGTTGAAGAGTTAGGCTACATTCCCTTGGATTGACCAGCAGCAACAGCCATCCAGCCAAGACACAAGTTACTGGCAGTCAGACCCTGGCAGAGCTGATGCACATCAAGCTCTAATGTCTGTCACAAGCTGAGTGCATGACACACTTCAGAGAGAGCTGATACCTTCATTTCCACCTAGGAGGGAACCTGTGAGTGGGTACTGTACCCTTGCACCACAACTGAGGAGACACCCCTGAGCAAGGCATGGCTAAAGATGTGGGGAAGGAACCCATGGCCCATGCACAGCAAGATGACTTTTTGATAGATGGAGACAAGCTGAAAAGGGAGCTGAGAGTGGGACAGACACATGTACACCCAGACCCCCTGGAACAGTAAGCACTTTACTATTTGCAAGTATCTGCTTCTCTACTGGTGCCAGTATAACTTTTAACTCTTTCCACAGCCTTTTCAGCCATTGAATCAGATGCTAATACCAGTTTTCAAAGCTACACATTTAATTCCCCAAACCTCCTATCAACTGTACTTGTACCCCAGGTCCACAGGCTACAGCAAAGTGCGCAGATGTGAGAGAACATCCACCACTCTCCTTCCATATTTTCTTTTCTAAACAGATACTTGTCTACGCAAATAATTATCAAATGAAAGCTGAAGAAAGAGAGCATTCCCTGTACACAGTAGAAAGACAAAAGTTAGAGCTGGTATGCTGGATATATTGCATCAGCTTTATTGCATCAGCTGCATTTAAGTTGCACTTTTCAAGGCAGCGAGCTCACAAGCTCTGATTCCTCGGTCCTATCCATGTTCCTTTCCTCTGTTTCCACACTCACCAGTTCTCATGGGCTGCAGTGAGATGATGCAGATCATAAATGTACTACCTCAATAACAGGAAATGGTCTTACCTTCCACATTTTTCTCAAAGTCTTTAGTCCGGGGGGAAAAAACAGGATTTAGTCTGCTGTAAAGGGTCAAAAAATCAATTTTCACACCTGTTTCATATGAAAAGATGCATATTTTAGGAGTACTCTTTTCCAAATCACACATGAATGATAGCAATAACTGTATTTCTCAAAGACATAAGCTTCATTTCTCTACACAGCACGTTTTGTTCATTCCTACAAGGTTTTTGAGACATACAGCATTAGATGCTAAGTTAGGAAATAAAAGTAAGATGTTCAGTTTTGTTTTATTAGCACAAAAAACTTTCTTATCTATTGAGAAAACACACTGCATGCTGGCAGATCAAGTACAAGGAACAAATTCTCAGAAAAACCCAAATTCTAATCAGCAAAACCACAACTCTTAAATTTCACAAACCTCAATTTTGCTTTTTTAAGTGACTTCCTCAACCCTTACCAGAGCCCAAGTGTTTGAAACACCTCTAAACAAAACAGACAAAATTCAGTGGTTTAGAACTAAGATGGAACAGGCCAGTTAAGCTTAATTGGCCAAATCTAAAGATTCCTCTTAGAAACTGTCAATTAAGCCTTGTCCACAATTTTTTTCCATGATACAAAGTAGCCCCTTCATTCCCTACAAAACAGAAGAAATTGTCCACAAACCCAGCAGCCTCAGCAATGAAACAAACTGAGCGTAAGTGCTGCTAGGTCTGTACTGGCTGACACTGCCTTAAGCAGAGCATTTGTCCCTCCATGTGAATGGCATCAAACTCTGCTGGCAGAGCCTAAAACAAACCTTCCTAGTTTTAAGTAGAAAATACTTAACAAAAAGTTTTGTACAAAATTTTCATCTCCTACGAGATGTCATTTCACATGAACTTGGTAAAAAGTGATAAACCCCCAACAGCTATGTCAAGAAAATTTCCTGCTTCTACCTTCATCCTGATTGGGATATTCACAATGGTAGTTAAAATACTTGACACTAATCAGACTCAAAACAATGCTTAAACTTTAAATATTTTATTTTTTTGTGTCACCAGTGTCACCTATTGAAAACAGGAAGGATTTTAAAATGTGACTTGCTTATTGCTCATGATACTATTTCCATTAAGTGAATCTGTGATTACATTGTTTTGACAAGGAGAGGGAAAGATAACAGAAACATATCTATTGATTCTAAGATAAGTTTAAAAATCCTGGGAAAATACATTTGTAACAAATTTGACCTAGAAAATTGTCAGTTAGACTGTTTGTTTGCAAGATTGGTTATAATGAAATTTAGTTTGAAAGTTCAAATATACTTAAGCAAGCTCTGATGGAGAAGGTGGGTTTCTCATCCATTTCTGAAAAGCTAATTGAAGAAGCATATAACAGAAAAGCATCATTGTCTTTACAGGCCTCCAGACTCTCCTGGCTATGTGCTCAAACAGCAACACTGTTAGGAATACGATCTGGGGAAAGGTAGTAGTAAGGAAGCTTTTTGTTCTTGTTGCGCTCGGTGATGGTGTTGACAATCTCGTCCAAATTCTTGCGGAATTTTGCCATAGCCTCCTTCACCGGCCTCTCCACGAAGTGTTCATCTGGGTACACCCCCAGAAACAGCTAATTGAGAAACACCAAGAAACCATGCTTTGAGAAAGCAAAGGCAATTCTGTTTCAACATTATGCCATTTGAACACCACACAGAGCCTCACCTCACAAATGTTTCTATTAAAATAGTATTATCAATATTTAAACTAGCCTACATCTTCCCTCTATTGCTGGCTGCTTCTTTCCATCCCTGCATCTTTCTGTGGTGCTGGTTCAGGCGTCTCCATGGCACTCCTTGACCTAAAGAGACCTCATCCACTGAAAAGCATACACTTATATTCCAGCCAGTGGTCAGTCAGACGAGCTTCCTATGCCACATCTCTGTATACTTTGCTGCTGCTAGAAAAAAGGATACATGGGAGGGGAATTTGCAGCCAGAGATTTAAAAGGAAGATGACTACTTCATTCAGTGACAGTGGAAAATTCTGTTGACTTATAATTGTCCTTCAGAGTTCAATATGACAGTTGTTTTAGTCAGTCTGGGCTCTAAGGGTGCTCTGAAAAGTGCACTGCCAATATGCACACTGGCATTGCTCTGGGAACTTTGGGAACTATTTCCCCACAGTACGAGCTTCTCTGCTAGAACTGCTTTCTTCTTATAGAGGAATTGAATTTAAAGTACCCTCTGTCCATCATCTTCTATTTAAGGATTTCAAAACACATTCTCCAGAACCCTTGTGTGAAACAACCAGGTACCTACACAACCTCCTCTTACAAGGGAAATGGGTACAGACCATGCCTGCAAACCCTTCTGTAGCCTTGTTCTGTTCTCACTCCTCACCCACCAGGCACAAGCTACAGCTGTAGTGCACATGGCACTGGAGCAGATTTTCCAAAGGAACAGGACATGGGGACACAGTGCTGCTGTACCTTCTTCCCCAGCACTGCTGGGACAAGTAACGTAGAGAATCCTTATGCCCCTGCAGCCCTCTGCCTCCCACACCAGCATCCTTATTCAGTAATGCCATGCTCAAGCTTATAAACTTTGATTATGTTGAGAGTAAAAAATACAACTGCTTGCTCACAGCTGGTCTGCATCTGGCAGAACACAGGCAAACCCACAGCACTGACACATCTCCACAGAAAGGTGAACATGGCCAAGCCAAGCACAGAGCAGCACAACAGCCTCGTGAGTCTGTGCAGTCTTGCCATGGCCCTGGTGTCACATCTCCAGCACCTGGAGTGGGGAGCTTGACTTACTTCTTTGTCCTGGAACTGGCTCAAGGCCCAGACGGCTCCCAGATGCCAACAAGAACGTCCCCTGTCTGGCAGACTCTCCACGATTTGCTCGATGGTGACTGTCCCCTTTTCTGTTGGAGGAGGGCAGCGCATTGTTGGTGGGGCGTTGGGAATCCAGGAACACCAGTCATACTGCACAACAGAGCAGGAGACCACAGTGAAAACCTGCAGGGGCTCCTTTTCAGGAACACACCAAAGAAAATCGGGAGTTTGCCAACAGGGAGTTTGCTTCTGTAATAGCAAACTGTAAGAGCCCCTCAGAAAGAGAGGATGCTAAGGACAGAGAGATGCTCTAGAGGACTGGAGATGACAAGGAAGTCCTCACTGTTTTGCTCAGGAACTCACAAAAGAGAGAGCTGGATAATCTAAATGGGGGTATTTATTTTGTTAACCACAGGCATGTGCCCATGTTCACAGACCAAATTCAGCAGACTGACTAAGGCCTTAAATATTATATTAAACCAAGTTCCCTTCTGATAACCTGAGATGATTGCCTTTACTGCAGCTTCTCTTTTCTGCAAAATTTCCTCCAAGAACACGCCCACAGTGAATGCCCATGTGGTCAGATGCTAACAGAGATAAAGCACGGTGGTTCATCAAGAAACATGGAATGTTGCATGCAGATATGGCCATGGTGAGTAGCAGACTGGGAACTCATAGACACTTCTGGCCCGGTGCAGTGCTGTGAGATGCTGATATCTCACTTTGCCTCAGATATGACCCTGAGTTTTGCCACCATCTAAGATGCTGCAGTTACCAGAACTCTTTCTTTCCCAAGCACTTTTTCATTACCTTCAGACATATCCCCTGCTCTGCCTGAGGGGAAGAGCACAGCCACCTCCTCCTCCTCCCCTCAGCCCTCTCTGCCTTTTGGTTCCGTGGCTGGAGATCCTTTTACTGATGGATGCATATGCCAAATTAAGAGACAGTTTCTTGGTGGTACTTGAACAGATAGGATTTTCTGAGGGGACTCTGGGAACTGTCTCAATTAGTTGTAAAGACAAGATAGAAGGGAATAGTTGCAAAGGTCCCTGGTCATGGACGTGTCACAGCAATAGTGAGCAATTAGATACCAAGCTCCAGACCTTCTCCAGGGCACCTGATCTGCAAGGGTGGACAGGAGGGTCAGCATAGGAAGTGATGTAGGGTATTTGGGAATAACCACCACAAGAAAGATGAGATGGTCTCTCCACTTATCACTGAGATCATATCTCGCCCGAAGCGAGAATATTAAAAAAAAAAATCATAGAATATCTCAAGTTAGAAGGGACCTATAAGGATTATCTAGTCCAGCTCCCTGCTCCTAGGAGAAATACCTAAAACTAAACCATCAGACTAAGAGCATCATCCAAATGCTCCTTGAACTTTGACAGGCTTGGAACTGTGACCACTTCCCTGGGGAGCCTGCTCCAGTGACTGACCACCCATGCAGTGAAAAAGCTCTGTGACTGACAAAATGATTTGTTTCTGGCTGTTAAATCTGCTTTCCAGAATGCCTTGGCGCTGAAAGAAAGAGCATTTGAAAGGCAGGTTGTTACTATGGTTTCAGGGCAGATAGATGTCAGTCAGGGCAGGCAGGGATAACAGAGGTTATCAGTATGTAACACATCAAACACCACAGAGGAAGCTCAAAGCTGGCACTTGGTTTGTAAACTCAAGAAATGAGCAGCAGTGCCATTTAAATGCTTAAAAAAATGATTGCCGTGATAAAATCTAAAACTAAAAGATATGAGAACCCCTAATCTGATCCTTGGTACCTATGTAGGACTTGGAATGCCTTTCTCACTTCCAAATTACTTCAGTTTCCACAGAATTCACACAGATTTGTAGGTGTCTCTGCAGTTATTTTGACCAGAAAAAGTAATGTAATTCTGTACATCTACTAAAAAATGCTTCTCAGACCCTGCCCTGGCAGATGTACCTCCCAGCCCAGAAAGAATAAGTGTTCCCACCAATTCCTACCTGACCAAAATTCACAGCTGCATGTTGAGCCGATGTAGTGAACATGATCACTGTGAGATATTCTGCTAGTGTCTCTCGTGTCCTGATCATCTTAGGGAACCCTAAATGAGAGAGGAAAAGCTTAACCCAGCAACGAAGTAACCCTGACACCCAGCAGTAATTAAAAAACATGGCTTAGAGGGCCGTGCAGCAGTCACTGAAGAGCAGGGCATTCTATGAATCTTGCTGTGGGGTCTAACAGGAGCTCCTCACCTCTCTGTGCCTTGGCTGTGCAGCTGTAAAAACAGCCTCACTTCAAACAAGCCTGTGAGGCATCACCACTGCTGGCAAAGTATGTGGTGTTCCATACAGGAAAGACAAAGAGTAATTATGCCTTTAAAAAAAACGTGTCCCTGTCCTACCTACCCTGCAGCAAGGAACTCCCAGAGCCCCCAGGGCAGGGACCTCAGATGCTCCATTTTTCTTCAGTCTGCAGTGCAAGCAGGGAAGGTTCATGCCAAGGAGGAAGCGACCATGTGCTCGTATATAAATACAGGTCTGAGGTTCAGCAATCAAGTGCAATGCAAGAAAGAGTGCAGGGAGAGTTTATTCGCTGAAATGGGAAGTGAGGAAATGAGAACTTCTGAAAGACAAACAACAGAATGAGGAACACAAGTAGTTGCATTAAGCTGTCTTGGAAGGAGAATAATCAGAGTTATGTAAAGAAAAAATAAAATACTCAGGGACTAGGGAAATATTTTGCAACCAAAGCAACCCCAGGCCTGTATCACTCCTATCCCCACTAAATCAATCCTGTGCTGTGCCCCCTGCCCCAGCCCAGGGTGACCACGGGTCCCAGTGCACTTTGAGACAGGGACAAGCTGCCCCTGCCCAGGCTGCCTGTGCCAGCTGCTTCACATCTCCACCACCAATCTGATGCAGATTGAACTCAGCCTGTGAGAGGGAAGAGGTAACTCTGGCCAGCCACCATACCCAGAGAGGAGAGGAGAGGATGCACCATCCCCTCCTGTGCCCTGCTAGTCTAAGTACACTGTGCTCATCTTTAAAGGAGTTTGGCATTCTCACAATCACAGCAGCCCTCCCAGGGAAGAAACAAGTGCCACGGCCCCCTCATTTAGCCTCCTCCCATTCTCTACAGACTCTGCCAAGTCTCCCTTCTCTATGATAAAACCCTTGGAGCAGCAGCAGTGCTGAAAGAGATGCTACAAGCCTGGTAGGTTTCCCATCTGTAGTGGCAGTCCTCCCACTAGTGGTGCTTGCAGCATCCCATCCCAGCTGGAGCCCTGGAAAGGCTCAGGACTTGTCCCATATCAAGATGCTCAGGTCAAGCATGAAGTTCTTACCAGGAGGAACAAAATTTCTAAGCTTTTGCTCACAGACAGCCACACACGACAGGGGAGTATTTACTCAGGGGGGTGAACTGAGCCATGTTATGGATGAGAGCTCTCACGGCCAAGCAATGGTTTGCAAGAGAGGAAGTGAGAAGAGACAGAGTAAAGGAAAGTATTACTTGGAAATAATTACAAGTATCTTATCTTGAGGAGAGTAGAATAGTTCAATGATGACACAAATGCTGCACAAATGTGAAATGCAGCAATATACTCCTGAAGAGGTTCTTACATGTTCTTATATGGTGTGAGGTTTGGAGGAGAGGATTCAAGGGGCCTTGCTGCTCCTTGATTTCTATCAGTCTGCCTGGTGGTTCCAACACACGCAGACATGCCCTAATGCTTAAAACATGAGGAGACAAAATCAAAGGACCTGTCCCCAGTGTAGGGAGATTACACGAGTTGCCCAAGCTGATTATGAGAATCTGTGTCAAAGGAAGGAGCTGTCTCCTGAGAGATGGCCTGAGCCAGGGTCTCACAATAAAACTGAGCATCTTGAGGCCAAGAAGAGGGAGCACAACAGAGTAACCTGTGCTGTGCACTCAGCACTGCTGTCAGTAGGGACTGGGCAAGCTCAGACCTGGCTGGGCTCACACTTACCTGAGGCTTTCACACCCCTCATTCCGTAGACGTAAATGTCCTTGACAAAGGCCTGCAGTTCCACATCCTCACACACCACCTCATCACTCTCATAGTAGATGTGAATCACATCCTCTGCAAAACTGCAGACAGGAACAAATGAACAAAACAAAATGAAAAGGAGAACTCAAGCCTGCCATTCCAGAAGGTGATCTTCTGACCTTGCAGATGCTACATGGGGAAAGAGAGAAGGGCAAGAGAAGGTCTCAGAACCCTCATATCTCCTTCTTACTAGTGGGAATAACAGAAGCAACTTTGATTCATTGAGTTGAATGCAGCATCACTTCTTCCCCCAGCAAAAAGATCCTGGACCACACTGCATCCCCTGAAAAGTCCTGTGCACTTTATTCTCTTTTTTGAGGCTTTGCTCCTGCACAGACCTCTGTCATCACATCTACATTCTTTCCTCACTCCATACAGACTCCCTCTTGCATATCCACATGGCTCCCTCAATGGGCAGTGGGGCTCCCAAGCTGTGATACCAGCACCCTTCCCTGTATGTGGGACACTCCAAAGCTGCTCCTGAAAGCCAAGAGTTGACCCCTCCCACTGCACATCCTTTTTGTGAAATATTTAAGTGGCCCAGGAAATCTCTCCTGTGAAGAAGAGATCTAGAGCTATTTCTATGGCCACTGCTTACAGCAGACACAGACATCTCCTTCCTGTGCAGTTCCTCTTTTCAAGATGCTTTCTATAAAAGCTTCCCTGGCTAGCTCATCTCTGAAAGAAAGGCTCTTAAAACACTCAGATAACAGAAGTAGTTTTGAAAGCAGTGAAAACAGGTAATCCCGATTTCCTGAAGAACTGCAGTTCATGACTGAATGAAGCTGTGCTGAGATGTTCTGTTAGCTCTGCAGGTACCTTGCTAAATCTCTTGCTAAATATTTTGACAACAACCCACAGGGTGAAACACTCAACTGTAGAGGCTGAATGATGGGATTAAGAATTGTTACCCAACAGAGATTTATCTCTCAATAAAATATAAATTTATACATTTCACAAATTTATTGCAATTTCGAGACTTCTACAAATCTATCAATGTGGTTCCTATCAGCCAATTAAAAGTTGTCATTGAGGCAGAAAATAACTACATAAACACTAAAAGTTTAAGTAATTTTAGTTTCCACGGGAAGTTAAAGGAAAACAAAAACTTGCAACACGCAGAGAGAAAGCTGCTCTCCATGAGCTCTGTCTCCATGCATTTGACACTGGTGCCAGGTGATACAGGAAGGGGATCCTCCTCTCAGAAAATGCCAGTATTCCAGACTCCTTCCATATAAATAGAAATTAGTATATGAAGTGTGGGGGGAAAGTTTTGGGCTGAAGTATCTTTGGTTGGTGTATCGATCTGCAGTTAGATCAGAAATAGGAAGAGGAGTAGAGGACTGTACAAATTTGCTGTGTGAGATTCATTGTTTCTATGGGAACAACCTTATCAACTTCTTTAGGTCTAAGCATCCGCAGAATGTGAAGTAATGCTGGGGACAGAAGTTATTTCATCAAAGAAGTGAAGACTGATACTCGTGCAGAGTGTAGGAGATTCCTGCTGAGCAGACACATGCACGATCATGGGTTCATGGGTCAGGATCTCACACATTCAAAATGCCCACACCATTTATAAACAAATTACTAACTCTCAGCCAATTTCAGGCAATGTAACATCATCCTCCAGCAAGGTTAACATCCACAAACAGTCAAACTGAACTGAGTTGACCAAGTACTACCTGGTATTTGAAAGGCATATCTCAATCCACAAAGAATACACAGGAAAGAGAAGGAGGACAAAAAAAAAAAAGAACTGCATGAAGAAAACAACCACAGCAAAGCTACAGCTTCCTTTTCTCTCAAATTGGCACTCACAGTTGCAGGAAATATTGCAAGATAAGCCCTTGTCAAAACACAGAGAAAACACAGGAGACAAAGATATCCCCAGAACTTCCAACATTATGCTTGCATCATAAAACTCCTGCTTTGTGTACTCAAAAGATCTGATTTTTAATGAACATGCTTTCAAAAGTCACATGATCAGAAACAGCTGCATATTTGGTAAGCGACTTATGCCATGCAAAAATATGTTGTTTGTTAAATTAAATGCCACTGCAGAATAAAAACCACATAAATCATCCACAGCAGTGTTTCAGATCTGAAAAGGAGCCACCTTTGTGTGGTCAAGCAGCCTTGCAGTATCTCTCCTTACTCAGAATTGCTGCCCTTCCTGATTAAACTGAGACTTTGCAATTTTAAGACATTTAAAGAAAGGTTTTGTTCCAATCATTTTATACCAAATTTACTGAGTTTCAAAAGAGAACCATCATGGAAGCCAAGCTTATATTTTCAATCCACAAGAACCCTGATGAGCTCACGTGGCTGGCTCAGAGAACTGAGTCCTCTCTTGGCTTGTGCATAGCTTAAAAAAAATATAACTAAATTCCTTTTGCAGGCTGAATTCTGACTCACTAAATTTCTATGAAATTCTACAGAAGAGTACGTACTTGTAAAGGGTTCTCTGAAATACAGAATGCAAGAAAACAGCACTGAAAAAAGCAGGAATTAACACTCTTTCAAGAGCGTGTGCTTGACTAAATGTTTTTCCTCAGATGAGATATACCGGATGGAAAAGGCACTACGTGACTAACCAGCCCAGATATTGTTTACCAGATGTGATGAAGATCAAAGTGAGCAAGAAAAAAAATCAGGTCTGTGTCTCTACGACTTTATTAGCCAATATCTCGAACTATGGTCTTTTACCTCTTTATAGCCTCCCAGACCTTAATGCCATCATCCCGGTAATAGTAGTAGGGGATGTCCTCTTTGCTGTCCATTCCTTTAGCTTTGATCTCCTCAGGGAAGCAGAGGGAACTGTAAGTCAGATCCTTCATTGCTTTCTGCACCATTTGTACATGTCCTCCTCCACCTGTAGCATTTGCCTGCAGGAAGAACAGCAAGATGGGAGCAGTAGGAGATTATGTTCCCTTTGTGCCAAGACTGGCTTTAAAATTTTGCAGGAGATGGGATACAGAATGCTGGTGAATCTGTTTTTCAAGGAGAAACCACATCTCCACACTACAAATTACCAAACCACAGAGGTCTACTGGAACTGTGCATTTTGACTTTGTGGATGTCCCACCTCTCCCGTGAATCACTGTTAATATCCACACTTGCACCATAGATACTGCTTACACTGGAATACACAAATAAAGTACAGCAATATCAAAGCATGGCACTCCCTACAGCCCTGTGCTCCAGAACCAGTGCAGGTGTGAAGGAAGGCAGCCCTGGGTGTGTTAGAAGAGTGTTTCAACTGCCAGTGCCATTACAGAGCAGTTTAGGAGCAAGATTTTAGGGATGCAGGTTAACATTAGTCACCCTGGAAGGAATGCCAGGAGATCAATCCTGCTGGGTTGCTACTAATGAGGAGTGCCAGGATTTCAGTATATGTTACAATTGAAAAACACAGCAGGTACACAACAGACAGCACTGCAAAACTCTTCAGATAATCATGTACAATAGCTCCCAAAAGTTGCTTTTGTAGCATATGATACAGTGGTGTGGCAGTTCTGACCTTACATTTACTGTCCTCTGGCTCATTATTTGTCTGCATTGGAACTGACAAATTCTGGAACTCCAAATTCAGATCCTTGCTGGCAGGGCTGACCCACACACTCATCCCACGTGCATGGGGTATGGACAGGGCACTTCTGTATAAAGGGATGCAAAGTCTCCACAGTCAGCAGTGGAGTACAGACAACAAGGAAAGGAGTCTGGATTTAACCCCTCTATTCTGCTTGGGTGACAAATTCTGAAGCAAGGAAGCTATTTTTTGCCTGGGGCCAGTGGTGCAAGCAGGGCAGAGGTGCCCTGAAGCACAGGCTCCCTCTTTGAAAGGGCTTCTGAAACCTCCCCAGACTTCCACAGCATGCTCCTAGCATGCTGTCACAGAGACTGCTGTGTGCCAAGCTGTTGCAGTTCCTGGATTCAGCATTCCATTTCTCCCACCGAGCTTGGTGTCATCTGTGAACTTACTGAGGATGCATGCCAGCCTCGCCCAAATCACTGCTAAAGGTAGGACACACAGCTGTGTTCCACTGACTCAGATGAAGCTGAGATTCAGTCCTAGCACGTCTGCTGCTTATGGCAACTCAAGATGACAGTCTGGAATCCCAACACACTCTTTCTGGTCTTAGAAATCTGTCTTACCTGCATGTCTTTCTGTGATGAAAACTTCCATTTGTGTCACAAGTCCCTTTGCTCACAGATGAATAACTGAGTATTTAAAAGAAGCTGGGGGCTTAACTATGTGGATAAGTATGCAGGAATTTATGTGCACTCCTATATTATAATCCAAAGGCACATCAGCAATGAGGGAGATACTGACTGACATTGGCCAGTTCTGATTTGGCTGCTCAAAGAGAGCATCCTTATCACAACAAGGCATCAGCTCCGTGTCTGTTCCTAGGTATCACTTATGTTTGTCCTTTAATAGAAAGGGCAGGAACAAGGCAGTATGTGATGATTAAAGGATATGTACACATGGAACCACGAAGACCAAAGAACCATGAATAACAATGGACTGACATGAACGAAGATTCACTAAGAGTTTACCTACCTTGTCAAAAAGGCCACATTCACAGATAAGCTGTTCTCGGGCTTTGGTATTGATGGCTATTGTGAACCGCATATGTGGCACCAAGAGCTGTGAAATGAAACAAACCACCAAAGAAGGAAAATTCTCAGATTGAATTCAACAGCAGCCAGATGTAAAGTTTGAAGTCCTGGTGGCTTAGCTGTATCTTATCTTGCAGGGCAGCCAGTTAAACTATTTCAGCTGAACGACCACCAGAACTTCCTTTTGGTTTGCCCAGCTGATGTGATAAGCACCAGCACCCCAGCCCACACACACCCTCCCTCCGTGCAAGAGCTGACCTTGAAGAGGGGATGCACAGCAGGCAGCTGCCGGAACATGGCTATGCTGAACACCTCTGAGACCAGGTGTGTCCGTAGGAGGTGGGTCACTGTCTGGTGGATGTGGAAATCAGACGAGCGCACCCAAATTTTAGCTAGCAGCCAGTCATATGTGGCATCTGAAGGAAGGAAGATGGGATTGTCTGGCCCAGGCTTTTGACCAAGCTAAAAAGTAAAAAAGGAATATGAAACCCCAAGTCCTTCATGTCTAAAATGAGACAACAGTGTGACCCTCTAAAGACCCTGACAGCAAGCTCACCTGGATTGCAATGGGTACAATTTTTTTCTCCAGATTCTTATACAGCAGACAGATGGGTGCAGCCAAGTACTGTATTGTGCATGGGTCTGTTTTGTTAGCATCCACACCATCAAGCAGCTCATAGTCCACAATGAAAATGTTTCCTTGCTGTAGGGAAAAAAACCCAACCAAAACAACATCAACAAAAAAGAAGCATGATGTGTTTTAATGATATGCAAGCAGCTTGGAACAAAGGAATGGGAAGTCTTGGCCAGAGACTGACTTGAGCCTGGTGGTAACAAGCAACCCCTGGCCCGCCCTTGCTCATGGCAGCTCAGGAATGATGCCATTGAGACAGCAAGTAACACTGCACAAACTGCCTGACCTGTGTCTGCAGAGCCTGGCAGGGAACCCTTCAGCAAAGAGCTTCTGTGGATTTGTACTCATGCAGTGACACTCAGATGCAAGTGTCACACTGCCAGCTGAAGAGAACCCTGTGCTAATTGTACAAACAAAAGCAAGGCACCACCCTTGTCAGCACTTCTTCATCATGTTAGTGGGTAAGACCCTACCAGGAAAGGAAGAAGCACCTTTCCCCTCTGAGGCATTCAGTCAGTCCTTAACCTTTCAGAGAAAACCAGTGAAAAAGGACTGTTCATCTCCCAGTTACAGCTCTCCCACTGGACCTGGAGACAGGCATGGCCTGCAGCTCCAGGACAGCAGGAGAAAAGCCAGAAGAGAGAGATGTGGCTGAGGGCAGTAAGAACAGACTCTGGAGATTAGAGGATGTGAGAAGGAACAGGTGGAGCCCAGCCTGACCCAGAGCTGTACCTTCACTTCCTCCTCCAATGTCAGGTTCCTCTCCAGACTGCATTCCACCATATCCATGGTCACAGGCATCTTCTTGGGTATCTCTGTGCATCTCCGGATCAGCACAGGATTGCATCCATTCAGGAACTGGTAGCCAAACATAAAATCTTCCCTCCAGTGTTGCATCACATATTCTAAAGGAAAAACAAGCCTACAGCATCAGTATCTGTGCAGTATCAATATCTACTGCGTTGTAGAGTTCCTCCTTTCCCCCTCACCTTTTCGTTATACTGCACTGAAACTCTGAATACAGAATGCAGCAAGAAAAGGATTCAAAAGGTGACAGGTTTTTAAGAAAAATCACTGAAATTAAATGGAAAATTTTATCCTTGCTTCTCATGCTGACAAGAATTGATGATAATTTGTTTCTCCATGTACATGTAATGAGGAATAAGATATTCCACTTTATGAAGAATATTCTCTTCATCTGTAAACCACCTTCTCAGGTCTTCCATGAAATTTTTAAATCCCCCTCTTCAAATTCACAGGGCATGCAGTACAGAGAGATAAGTTCAAAAACAGGTGGCACAAGCAGGAGAAGGGAAATACACATCCATGTGTGTAGGGAAAGGACAGCAGTGGCTGGAGCAGTTCTTTTAGCCAGAGCTGGGTGAGGGATATTTGGGGGAGGGTTTGGACTCGGACTCAGCAGAACTCCTCATTTGTTGTTTTGCTTGTTTGACTTGCTTTCCCTCTATTAATATTTCAATTGCTGATATAAACCCAGATTAACATCTTAATAAAATTCTGGTTTTGGATACTCCATCTGTATATTATTACATATGTAGTACTACTGGATATTTTCTATACTTGCAGTGTTCTGTTTTGTAATGTCATGTAATTACTTCAGTTAATATGAAAAATCCCATTGGTGTCTTCATGGGGAAAATGAAGGTAGTGAAGTTTTCCACTATTGGCTAGTTTTAAACAAGGCAGGACTTTTTCTGAAAGCAATGAATTTTTCTACAAAGGGTAAAAGGATTAAAAGTATATGTCCCAAGGGAATGCAGTGATAATTTAAAAAAAAGTCTCAAAACCCACAATGCTTTTTCATGAAGTGGAAAAAGTTAAGTTTATATAAAATGACATTTACATTATCTCCATCAACTTCCTAATGAGTCTGGAGCTGTATCTGAAGTCTATCGAGAAAAAAATGACTCAGCACCTTGGACAGAAACTGCATGACTGAAAAATGCCTTGAACCACCTTCTCCATTATCCCTGTCTCTGCCAAGGCTTGCAAAAAGCAAACTGAGATTTGTATTAACATAACTGAGACTGATGCTTAATGTTTAAATGTCACAGATTTGGAGCTTTCCTCATGAGTATGGAAATGTTATAATGAAATTAACTGTAGATCATAGCTAATTCTTGGGTTAAAAGTACTTTAGGAAGCAATCTTATTAAAGGTAACAAATTGCTATAATTAGTTTTTAATAGTTCTGCCACCTTGTGTGCTTGGGTTTATACCCAAGAAAAACATAACAGGTCACTCAACAGCTTATTCACACACATTCAAGGAGTCACACATTAACCAATTTAAAGTAGCTGTGCATCCATTATATCCAATAACACAGAAATATAAAGTACCCATGGATGATACCAGAAGGTTGGGCCTGGCTCACAAATTGGAAGCTCACCAGCCCATCCCTACAGAAATGGCACCATGAACTTCGAAACCTCTGACTGTCTGCAAATCTTTTTACTGGGTTTTTAAGTAACCTTTAAGATTTATGTATTGAAAAGGGTTAAAGAAAAGCAGCATTTTGTCTTTGGTATGCCAATGCTACATGAATGGATTTTTTACCAGAATGAAAGATACTGCAGAAACTGAACATCCCTGAAAACAAAAGAGAAATTCATACTCTTAGACAGGGATTTTTGTCTTCTAGTAAGAAGATGTGAGTATGAAATGGCAAGCACAGGAGGATGTTTAATGCAATATGCATAAATAATTCTGACACATTTTGGTAAGTGACATTTTGGACAAATGCCACCAGCTTTTTCAGGTCTAGCTCACACTGATTTTCAGTAAGAGGCATGGTTCCTTGGACTGTGGTCTGATGACTTATCCTGGCCTGCACCAGGAGCAGGTGAAGAAGTTACAGCTTCCAGGTCATCCCCAGCTCTTTGTAACCCACCCCCAGATCTGGTGGCCTAACAGCAGAGGCTTTCCTATCTGGAATGACTTCTGTCAAAATAAACCCTGTGGGAAAAAATTTACCCCTGAAAAACATTTGAGCTGCCCCAAGCCACTGACACAAATGGCCCAGGAAAACCAGCTGAGAAGAGCAACAGGTCTGTGACAGGGACAGGTCCTGTGAGAGCAGAACCAAGGCACTGATACCCTCCCCATGGCAGAAGCCAGGACTTTTAGCAGCAATGCAACTGAGCACATGGCTGGTATATCAGGCAACAGCCTTTGATCTGGACTGTGTCAGAGGCAAGAGGGGTCACCCTCATACTTGCCCTTGGCAGAGAACATTACCAGATTTCCCTTTCTGGAGATTTTCTGTGTATTCAGATGAAGTAGGACATGGACAATCAAACTTTCAAAAATGCCTTAAGAACTACTATGGTCTGAAAGGCACACCTACTAAGTTATCTGTAGGTTTAGAAGCAAAATACTCATGCAAATCTGTCCTATGGGACTTGAACATACTTGAAAATACTTGAAATGTTCAAAAGCCAAAAGGGACCATGATGCCCAGCTGCCCTGACCTCCAGCATAGCTCAGGACAGAGGATGTCACCAACCAATCCCCAGTAATTCTAGTTCCTTGTGAGATCATAGGTTTGTTTTTAAGTGCTGTGGGTTGATGGTATGATCAGCAGTCTGAGGTTACAGTTTATTTACTGGAGAGCAGAAGAGCAGGTCAGCAACATCCATCCCAATCAGATGATCAAACAAGACAACTAATTAGTCACTCCATGATGCAAACATGGGCAAATGCTGATAAACTCACCAGAGATTGTGTTGCTGATTCTGACAAAGATCCTTTCAAAATCTGCAAAATCACTCCAGGAGGACTGGAACATGTGCATGAAACGGTTGACATAGAGATTCTCCATGCTGAAAATAAACCAAAACAAAACATATCAGAAAAAAATAATGTCCAGCTTTCTCAATACCCATTCCTATTATTTTCCATGCTTTTATATATCTAAACACAATAAACTTTTAGTAATGGAATGTGGGATTAGTCACCCTACAGAATTAATATTGCAGGCTGCACCTTTACACACAAGGCTGAAAGGCACATCAAGGGCCCAACTTCTGCTATTGCATTTGCAGAACTCCATTCTAGAATTGTTCTCAGCAGCCTACAGTGGCAGTGCTCTAGACCTATAAAAGCTGTAGTCAGACAAGCCAGTGCTCCACAAGTTGTCAGTGGTTAGCATCAGCTGGGAGTGCTGAGGGCACTACTAACACCAGTTCAAAAAGTGGTATGGTGACACAGAAGGACTGAGAGAGGTGCACAAAATCAGAAGATAAACAACCCAGGATCAGTCAGCCACTATTCCTAAAAAAAGAACAGGTACTGTAAGTATCTACATGACCAAGGCCAGACTGGATCCTGAAAGCATGAGGCCTGAGTGTTTGAGAGCTTTCTATTTACTTGAGCTGCTGGATAAACTTGGTGCTCACATCTAACCTCAGAGACCAAGGCTCTTAGTGGCAGACATCACATGAACACAGTGGGCTGGGAGCCAGAAATGTCTGACTCCATCTGCTAATTCATCAAATACAGCACAGCCAAGCAAGTTCCCTTTACATGAAATGATGAGTCCTGAATTATTGCATAAATGCTAAACTGCTGTTACTAGATGGAAATAATTTACTTTGACTAGAAACCAAATAATGAATTTGAAAGAGAAAGATGGCTTCCCACTAACACTTCAAATGCACAAATAAAAGCACACACAGCACACAGACATGCAGGGTGGACAAGAAAGTAAAGAAAAGTCACAGTGTGGCATGAAAGCCTCCCAAAAAGAGTTTGAGGAGGACCCTAGGAGGCTGGATTTCTAATCAGCTAATGTATAGAAAAGACTGGATCAGAATTGGCTGGAGAGGACCAAAAGCCTGGAGAAATAGGCAGTGGTTATTTGGAAGGAGGCATCTAGACCAACATGACCACAACGCAGACAAAGGAGCTGCTTCTGCACTCAGCCCAGATGGGGTGCATGTGGAAGGGGCTGCTTCTGCTGCTGCAGATGGCAGTCAAGGGTGTAGGTGCCTGGGGGCACGTTTGGAAGTACAAGTGACACAACTGTCCAGGCTAGAACAGGTGAGGGCCTCTCCAGAGCTCTTTTCACACCTGACAGGGACACAGAATTATTGTACAAGGTTCAAAGCAAGGGTAACTGCTGGTCAGGACTTTCTGGATAGGGACCAGGTATCTGAATCACAGATGAACGTCAAGAGGCAGCATGACCATCACCAGGTTAAATTATTAAAAAAAACAAAACTCAATAGCTTTGGAAGTTATTTAGAACTGACTTATTTGAGAGTTTCCACTAAAGGTCCCACAGAGCCTCTGCATTCCTTTAGAACCACTCTAAGATTAGAAAACATCTGACATATTAGCAGCTATGTCCTGCTCCTCTCCTGCCCAAGATGCTCAGCCTGGGGTTGCTGATCAAACCAAGCAGTGGGTACAGCACCTGGGATCACAAACCTGCTGTGTGACCTCCTGAATGCCAGGCACACATCCATTCTTAGATGCTTCAAAGATTACTTCCAAAAGGAGGAAGTTCTTCACATTTCCCATCTTGGAAAAAAACTTACAAAGGACTTAGAAAACAAAAATCTATCTTCTTCAAGAAATCAAGTACTTGGAAGTCTCTGGCACACACTAGAAACCAGAGCAAGGAAAAAAAAGTCAGAGCTGCTTGTAGAACTTCATCTGCCCAAATGCAACACTGGTCCAAAATAGCTACACAAGCCTGCATTTCTGGCACAGAATCCAGGCCGAGAGTTTCCATTTGCTAGATAGGGTAGGTCACGTCAGCACCAGACACCCTCAGGATTATCTCCACCTACACACCATTAATCCTTTAAACTTACAGAGTTACCCACTGTCAATGGCATCTAAAGATCCTACCTTGCAACAGCATAAAGAATATCTGAGACATATCTCCCTTTAAGTTCATTTTTGCATGTCCCAGGAAAAAGGGCTTTCCCCTCCTCTCTTCCTATGTCTCATATAACTCTCGCAGCTTTCCCCTCCTACACCCTATGTCTCATATAACTCTCCCAGCTCTCACATATTCCCTTAAAAGTGCTCCTTGCCCACTGCTACACTTTGCAGCTCCACATCTGCCTTTGGGTTTCCAGGCACACCTCTCTGTCTTCCTTGCTACTGCACTCAAACTGAAGACAGGCCCTGTGCCTTCCCTCATGTTTCTCTACTCCATTCCTGCAAACAGTTGTCCCGAGCTCCAAAAGCTCATCAGGGTAGCTAGCTAAGGGCTATCAAACTCTTCTCAAAAGATTTTCATAATTCACTTGACCAGAAACATAGGTCTAGATTTTTCAGCCAAATGTGCCAGACAAGAAGCATTGCCATGGCTTGGAAAAAAATCTATTTTGCGTCATACCAGTTATCCAGAATGGCTGCCTGTCAGCAATACAGTTTCAGGTTCCTATTTCATGGGGAGGGCCCCTTACAGTCAGTGACAAAGATAGAAGTCCCTGCACTCTGTTGAGTCACTTCCAAGTTTCACTTGGCAGCGACTCAGGACCTCTGACAACATGCCACAGCCTGGCAGGATGGGGCTGCTGGAGGGGAGTGCAGCCTCCAAACTGCTTATGTCTCCTCCTGGCCAACCTCTCATCTCTGGCATTCAGGTGCTGTTGCTCCTGCATCACTCAGATCCTCTACAAGAGCTGGAAAACAGCTGTTTTGCACTGGCTAACACTGTGCTGATTTGACTCTGTGCTGGTAGTGGAATTCAGCTGCAAACATGAATAAATAAAATACCCAGCATACTCTGACATGTAAGGACCAGTCTTGTCTCATGTCAGACTATTCCACCACCTGATGGTATGGTGGGATATCTGAGATGGTGTGATATTTGAGACAGCACAGAGGGATGCTCACAGGTCAGAGAGGTCCCATCTGACTCACTGACACTGTACCATTCCAGAGCTCTGCAGGATCCATTATTCAGGCTCATCCAATGTTTTCCTCAATGACATGACATGTGCAAGTGGGTGGACACTAACTTGGCTGCCCCATGCAGATTACACTCAGGTGTGGATAACTGATGAGCTGCTCAGAAGAGATTTTCTCCAGCAGGATGTCAAGGGTATCACTGATCATTGATACTGATCTTCTTTGTGAATGTGACCAAAAGATTCGATTATTGCCAACAGTCAGAGGAGAAAGGTATCTCCAGGGGCATTGCTGAGGACTGAGTGGAAAGCTCAAGGTCTCAGGTGCCTGCAGTCCTGCTGATGCTGTTCACCAGTGTCTCCTCCATCTGCCTACAGCCAGAACCACGGCTAGTAAGAATGCAGAGGCTCAGTCTGCTCCCAGTGTGAAAAACTTAAATATTGATAAGTAAAAAATAAAGTAACAAATCCATTAAAATCCTACTTTCCTACTTTGATCGGCTGCTGATTCAGTGCTTGGAGAAAATGATTAAATTTTGAGATTAAATGAAACCTAAAAGGAGATCAGGTCCTTACCCTGCCCTAAAAGAGATTCCACAAACTCCTGAAGTAGCACAAACACTTACGCCTTCGTGTAGTTCAGAATGAAGTCAATTCCCTTCTCGTTGTCAAACTGGATGTCACGGGGCAGCTCACTGTGAGAATGGGCATCGATGCTCAGGGGAAAGCCCGGATGCCACTCCTTCCAGCTGAGAAAATAACAGTTTGATTAACCACATAACCTTATCAGCATGGGAGCTTCGTCCTCACCTCCACTGTTTCGGTGACTCACTGCTAGAAAGGAATTTTGTGTCAGACTCAGGCCAAAATAAGTGATTTACACCACATCAACACTTACCAGTACCCCACAGAATCCTGAAGCAGACTGGAAGGCATCTACTTAGCTACCTACCTTCAAAAATCTTGAAGTGACTTAATATCCACACCTAATTGCCACATTTGGCTGAAACTGGCAGTAGCTTTAAATGTATGATGAGGGGAGGGGACAGAGAGACAGCTGCCCAATGTGTGCTCATTCCTGGGACTACACTTCTGCAGAACTGAGATACAGCAGCTAAAACTACTCAGGCATGCATTTAGATTCTTTCAAAAGGCACTCTCCAGGAGTCTTGATTCAACTGTTCAACCTCTTAATGGTCATGGCACACATTCTTTGTCTCATTTTTATTTCAAAACAAAAGAAAGTGAATTGTAAAGAATCCTTTGTCAATGGTATTTCCAAACTGCCTGCCACACACAGACTGTATTGTGTACTATCAGCTATGCATCAGAATTTTAAGTAGCTATTTCCCTGAAATTACAAATGGTTTTGCCTTTCATCTTGCATATGTAAATAAAATTTTGTGGCACACCTCTTTCTGAACCATATTTTCCTCTGCTCCATTTCCCTTAATTTGTAGCGAACAGCCTTTCTTGCCCAAATGAAATAGACAACACATACACTAAGCCTCAATCCATCAATTCTGAATACACACTTTGCCCTGACCTTTACTCTCTCAATAAGGAGATACCAGTGCAATAAAGTTTTGTTATTTTAACAGAGCACGTCTCTAGCAAAAAGCAATGTCTAATGCCTTCTGGAGCTACCCTCTGAGAAAAGATAGAATTTTCTCATCATAATACTGACTAGGAAAAAATATCTATGGCAGCATAATATATATGTGATATATATGTATAATACATATGTGTGTGTATAAATATATATGTATACTACATATATGAGACTTTTATATATCACAACC
Source organism: Cisticola juncidis (assembly GCA_013400215.1). NCBI lineage: Eukaryota > Metazoa > Chordata > Aves > Passeriformes > Cisticolidae > Cisticola > Cisticola juncidis. Next base: position 456,529 of record VXBR01000879.1, read on the forward strand.
ATGTTCTTTTAGCACATTCCACTTCACTCAAACAGGGCCAGGTTTTCACTGTACCCTGGTGCAGGAAACAACTCAAGCTAGCTTGGTGCAGCAGCCAAAAACTCCAGGAAAAACTGACATGTTCAGATCATGTTCTAAAATTGTAGCAAATGAAAGATGCCTTCAAATCTTCCTTGAAGATTTTTCCTTGAAAGCACAATGGTGTGCCAGAGGGCCCACACAGAGGCTGTATCAATGAATTCCCACTGAAGACTTCCAGATAGGCTCATCCAAGGTACAAGCATCTCATAATGCCACTTGCACCAGGATGATCATCACTTTACAATGAACTCCATCTAAGTAAAAACCAGATATGGCCAACATGGTAACCTAGGCTTTCTCTTATCTGGCAGGTGAGTAACTAGAGGCAGTGATGATGTGAATATACTCTGCCAACTCTGACCCAACGAGGACAGACCCTGGAGCAGCAGGAAACTCACCGGTACATTTTCTGACGGGACTCGAGCTCTTTGCGTCGGTGCTGCTTCAGAATCTGAGTCTTGTCATCTCGGGGGAGCTTTGCTGTTAACACAGAGAAGAGACAGGGTAGTGAGGACCCTCTCCTGCCACTGCCCAGGTGTTGAGAAGGACAGCAAAGCTGTCAAACCTTCAAACTTCTGATCTATACCTTTACAAAGTTTCTGCAGGAAATGCTTACATGATCCAATTTAGTACTTTTGAGTAGACACACAGATCCTTAGAGAATCTGTGGAAGAAGATAAGCTCCTGACTTGGTGCTTCCAAGGGGAAATTAGCTTAGGCTAGGAACATCTGCCTCAGATATAAACCCTGGATTTCTAATGTAGGCACTTGCTGTACATTTCTAGTGTTTAACGGCCTGAAGATAATCATGGGAACTAATTTTACAGTTCAGGATGATGGGGAATTTCCATCAATAAGAGAAACCACAACATTATTCCAGCTCATCTTCTCTGCTAAAAGACATCTCCAGGAAACATCTCCAAGCTTCTTTCCTTGACCAATGCTCTCCCCTGTGAGCTTGGGGCAACAATCACATCTTTCAGTCAGGAGAACAGAAGGAAAAAAACAATGAGACTTCAGTTCCAGACATTTTGCTCTTCTGACCACGAATTCAAGATAACATAAAATAACACAGAGACCTCCTTAGTGATCAGAGAAAGGGCAAGGTATGTGACTCACTTTACATACACAAATGTGGAGGCAGATAAAACCAGTAGGAATTTCATGGCAAAAGCTGTTTGGGGTTGGAAATATCAGAGGAAATACAGCTGATAACACATATGGCTAATGGTTTCCAGGTGGTTGTGTTCAAGTTACCAAAAGAGTTTCACTTGCTCTTGTCCTGTACCTCACCATATTCTGAAAGCCATGCAAAGCTGTCTTCCATGGAAGTGGTACAGATGTTATAAAGCAAATTATGAAAAATAGAAAGACCAAAAATAAACAGACACATAGTCATCATTATAGGACAAAAGATTTCAAACACAAAGTGCCCCAGCCAGGAGTAGCCAAAAATTTAAGGGGAATTTAAATTTATTTCCTACCACCTCACATTTGTTTCAGCTGTTTTCAGACACTCATGCTGCAGAACACTACAGTAGCCAACCTACCCCAGGCACCAGAGAGGGGAACAAGCAATCATCAGTGACAAATATCTGCCCAAACCCTGGTGTCAGAGACACTTTAAAACCCTTTTCTCAGCAGGTCACTATTACCTGGAGCAGTCAAATCCATCACCCTGCCTTGTCCTGGACTTGCCAGCATGCAAAGAGAATGAATGAAAAGTAAGCTGCTGTCTCAGTTTGCACCTGCTGAGCAACTTTGGGACTTTTATTTCACTCTCATGAAAACAAGACAATTTGCAGGCAGTTAATCATGAGCCACTCAGGAGCTTAGTATGAAACAAACAGGGAACACTAATTCTAATTAGATCAAGAGAGCTTCCAGCTGTGGGGATGTGGAGTAGTCAAAAATTTGGCATTAGGGTCAGCCTTCAAATTCAAGACCAGTGTAACAAGCCAGCACTAGGACTCTTCTTTGTATCTTCTTCCCAAAACATCCAACCCAACTGCCAGTGCCTAGCCCAGCAAGCTGCACAGAAAGTATTCCCAGTAGGAAAAGCCCATTCTCTAGGATGCAGCAGTGGACTAGCAGTGGGGCTTCATTGGAGAGAGAAGATTGGGAGGCACATGGTAAAATAGGAAGGCGAGATGGAAGAATTGCAGGTGTAACACAGGAAATCTGGTTTCTAACAGCTCTCACCTCTTCCATCTCGAAGGACAACCTCCCTTTCATCTGTGATCCAGCGGTAACATGGGAACTCCAAATAGTCACCCACTGGTGTTTTAACTGTGATGTACTTAAGGTACCAGTCATCCTGGTACCAGTATTTTCGCTTCTCAATTTTTATTAGCTGAATTTCTCCAAGGTCTTCTTCCACAGTCACATCATAGGAGTCAACCTGCAGAGCAGAATACAGCCAGTGATCCACTGCACAAGCGGGAAGCACCACCAGCACTACCCAGGCACACCTAGTCTTTCCTCACACAGTTTTCCACCTTCTTGTGGGTGAAAAAAGAAAGTCCTATTACTGGACTGCAGTACAACAGAAAGATGAAAAAAAAGAACAAACAATAACATGCAAAACACTCCAGAGACAGAGAAACATTTTTGGATGCAACCTAAAAACATTATTACTCCTTGAAATGTTTACAAGTCTTAGAAAAACATGCAGGCCACGAAATCATTCACTACTGTCCTAGCAATAGCTGAAGGATGTACTGTTTGGGCACATCTCATGCAGCTGGAGTGGAAAGATGTTAAAGAGATCAAAACATTGAACTAGGAATTGAAAGACCTCTGTGTGTTAGTTATGTGCACTTCAGACTAAGGACAGCATGCAGATCACCTAAATCCACTTTGTCTTTTGCTTCCTGATCTTTGGTTGTCGCTTTTTAAAATTATGGCAATGGTACATTTTATATTTGTACAGCTAAAATTTGGACAACTATACATTTTATGTTTGTAAGGCTCAGATGTACAAAGGAATTGAAGTACAATGTCACACCTAGAGATATGTACACATAATATTTACATCAAAGAGCAATATGAATCAGGTCCAAGGAGTTGACAGAAATGTTACATTGACAGCCAACTTTCCAAAGAAACTCATTTCTCTGGTAACAACCTGCATGCCTGTATTAAAAGAGCCCTAAAGTAGCTACAGTTAATGTCATGCAAAAAGAACATGCAGTTAGCCTAAATGATCCTGGATGTTTTTACTCTTTTTATGACCATCACAATCCCAATTTTAATGGCAGTTCTGAAAGGGAGGGCTGTTCCCTCCTGGTACCTCACACAGCTTCTGCCAGCACTGCCATGGGCTCACCTCAGATGACAATTTTGCTAATACACTAAAGCTGTGACAGGTTCCAGAGAATGCACAAGGTGCAGGTAAGAACTGACACTTGGTTGCTCAAGGTTTCTATGACATTTGTTGTATGAGGTCCCTTGGTAAACACTGGGGTGGCTGCACGGTGAGCCAGAGATGCAGGGAGCTTTCATACAGTTTGAGTGAAGAGTGAGAGAACAGAAGTCATGAAGACTATAGCAGTGTTCCTGTACCATCCTGTTCAAGCAATTTAATCACACAAAACCCCTGAATCTTCTGGTGAGAGATTCCCACCGCCCATTCTTATACTGGAAAAAGGATGGCACAGACAGCTCCTCTTTCTATAAGCACAAAGCTCTAAGTGGAAAGAGCTGTATTTCCTTTCTGGAAATACATGATAGTACTTTTCTTTCAACAAAAGCAAGAAAGCAGATGAAAGGGGAACAGGAAGGAAAGAGAGACACTGAGGCACACCATAAAACTTTGAAATCACTCAGTACCAGAGGAATTTACTCAAAAGACACTATACAAAGAAAAGAAAATATGACTTTCAACTTTGCCTGTGTCCAGAGCTTGATGTTAGAAAATGTCCAACTGAGCTAGCATTATGCAAATTCCTTCAGGCTTTTCCACGTACTTTTCCCTCAGTCAATATTTGTCATGCAAAACTCCTACTCAGATCTGGTCCTTGCCTTCTTTAATCACATCTAGTAACATGCCCAATTTGCAATAATGGAAATGAAGACATTATGAGGATAATAGAACTACAGAGCCTGGCCCAACATTTAGGAAAAACAAAATAAAACAAAGCAAACAAACAAAAAAACCCCACAACAACAACAACAAAACAAAAACAAAAACAAACAAACAAACAAAAAAAACCCAAAAAACCCTCAGACCTGGAAAGTAGACAACAACTTACAAAATAATACTGCAAAATTCTACTCATCCACTAAAAAATGATATTTGTTTAGAAATAGATGAACAATTGAATTGCTTTGCAGAAAAAATTATAAAGATGGTATTGAAAGAAACGCTAAAGGCAGAACTGTGAAAACAATCGCTACATTTTGCAAACCAACCAAACTCAAAGTCTTCTGGCCTGCTTCAATTTTAGTTTTCTGGTTCTGTATTGGTATTTTTCTTTTCTTTCCTTTCCTTTTTCCCTTGCACAACATATTATTAATATATAGTGTTTTGGGCACAATGTAACCTGAACAGGTACCTGGAAAAACATGCTGCATTCCCCAAGAAAACATCCTCAAACCCAAAAGTTAGCACATTGTACTGCAAGTGTCCAGTGAGACAGGCACTTCACAGAACACAGACTAATTCTGATGGTCCACAATAAATACATGCTGAAAACCTGACAGCTATTAACACCCCCGCCCTCTGTTTCTTGCTCCCTCACCCAGTGGATATATCTCTGCTCCTGCTGGACGGCTCCCACAGCCGCTTGCCACTTGCTGCTGGGCAGATACTGAATGCTCCCATCGTGGCATTTTCTCCCTGTGACAGGATCCAGTCCAACTGGATGCTCAGAGCACTGCCAGGCTCTCCAGCAGAGCCACCTGAAATCCTCTTTTGAGGAGCAGGAACAAACTGCCTGATCAGTAAAACCCTGGTGGTGATCTCCTCAGGTGGGCAGGGCTCAGCCCTCCTGAGAGAGTGCCCTAACCCAAAGTTTGCAGGATAGTCTGAGGTCTCCTTCAACCTCTCTTGCTAATGTTGCTCTGTTTTGCCTACAATATGTGACTATTCAGCAAATAAGAGAGAAACCATGACTGGATGTCCATTGAGGAGATTCAGGTAACAAGGTCCTAAGCTAATGAATGTCTAATCATGAAAGAAAATTAACTTCAGTAGCAGTGGCTGGTAAATATGTGGAGAATCACAGCCACACATGCCATCAACACCTGCTCAAAATGCTGACTTCTGTTCAATGTCTCCATGATGTTTAACACAGAAGAGACCATGAACCTAATTCATGCTGTGAATCACATGGTTGAAAAAACACATCTCAAGGCAAAGCAGCACCATGACACTGAAGACTCGCTTGTAGATGTGGTGGTAGGTCTTACTTCCAAACTTCTGAATATCTTTTTAAAATTTTCAAAGTTGTTCCTATCTCATCAGACTTTCTAGAAACTCTGAATTTGGTTTCCAGGTAAAATACACATTTTTGGAAAGGGGAAAAAAAGTCTATTACTTCCAGAGTGGACAATAAGCAAATAAAGAAATGTCATTCTAAACCAGTGCTCAGAGTATAAGCAATTACATTTGGATAGTCCAAATACAGTGACAGGACCAGAGAGGACAGGGCACAGCAAACAGCAGAAATTTGGGTAAGCAGAAGAGCACAGCTGATAGCCCAGCCACAACTTCATTCCCACACATTCATGCTGTTTTTCAGCTTTCTTTGACGTTGCCCTACACATTTCTCTTGGCAGGCATTGTAATTCCCACTTGATGCTCTTACCTCTTTGTTTAATTCTTTGGAGATAACAGGGCTCTGATTATCAGTAAATACAGACCCTAAACACAACCTATTCACAGGAAACGAATAATTTCTTTTTAGTATTTGTAGAGAAAGTACGAGGAGCTCTGCAAGCCCATTCTAAGTCAGAACCAAGGAGCCCCATCTTTACTGACCACAGCCAGGGCAGGGATGCGGATGACGGGCGGCCGGGGAGGGCAGCGAGTACCTCAGCATCGGCGTCCCGCTCCGAGAGCACCGGCACACGGAGACAAGCGCTTAAAGAAAGCCCAGGGGCAGCGCACAGGGGCGGCCGAGGTGCCGCCGATGCCCCGCGGGACTCACCGCGCCGCGCTCGAAGTCGTTGTAGAAGGGCTTGTCCAGGAGGTGCCTCTCGCTGCAGCCGTCCGTGCCCTGCAGGGTCAGGTACACGTAGTCGTCGGTGCCCGCGAACCACTGGCTGCCCGTGGCCACCGTGACGGTGTAGGACGGCATGGTCGCTGCTCCTCGGCTCGGCTCGGCCCGCCGGAGCTGCTG